>JASANF010000156.1:0-32255 GCA_030248245.1 Trissonchulus sp. WLG1_4
TATATCGGCCGAGTAATAAATACCAAAGGGGGGACCCTTGTAAAGATCGAGCTGGCCAGGGGTTTAGGGGGAATTCCCTTTCCCTCCCCCCTTGCCACCTGGGTACGCGCTTGTATGCGGTCACGCAGCCAAAAAATGCCGAAGTTGAAACTCTTCTTCCAAATTTGTTTATAAATGCTAGGTTGTCGTATTTTGGCGTTTTCGAACCGCATGAACCAGCAAGTGTCTGGGATTGGTATTATAGCAGTTCCGGGGGCGGGGCCGAAACTTTTTTGACTTATTCCGAAATACCCACGTTTGGCGGATCGGGACGTGGTTCGCGAAAGTTTTTAGTAAACGAAGTGACTTAACAAACTGATCCTGAAAAATTGAACAACGGAAAGATAAAATACTTGACTGGATCACTATGTTAAATGAAACATTGTTGCAGATGGGTGTAAATGTAATCACACGGAAATTTTTTGCGTCTAATTGCTAAAAACGGTCAATTAGGGACGCATCCGCAGATTTTGAAAATATGGACAGAATTTGGTGAATTGGAGAGTTATCAGACATTTCTTCTGCCCAATTTGTTTTAGCAAATTGGCTAGAACTCGACCAAAAAAGTTTTAGCAAACCCTCAAAATTTTTTGCCAATGCTAACGTTTTGGCCCTAAAAAACCCAGGTTGAGGTTATCCTCTAATTATCAGGTGTTTGGGATATGGCTATATATTTTGTGACTTTGAGATGGCCACGCTGTTCGGAATGTGGCTGAGATTCCGGTGGTGATCTGCGCCCGGCGGTCGTGGTACCGGTTCCTGGTCATTTGGCTGCTCTTCTCCGTCCTCACCTCCACCATCACTCTCAAAGCCACACGGCGCCATATTTTAGGAACCACCCCGAGGTATATTATATAATGGGGTCTAAATGTTGGGGACCCTTCCCCACTAGTCGACTGAAAATACACGAAATTGGGCGTCAATTGTGATGCCCTTTCCCTTTTTCCTACTTGAGGTCCAATTTCCCCTCGGGTTCGTCGTTTTTTTAAACTAGATAGGGGCGCCCCTCATCATACTTGAGCAGCTAGCGAATTCTGGGTGGGGGGGGAACGCTGAGCAATTTCCGCGCATTTTCTCTTCCTGAGCAGCCACCATTTTTGCTTTGTGAGCCACTGTTTTTACCGTCGTGAGCTGCGTTTCAAATACTCTGCGGGGGGGGTGGGGTTGAAAACGTGTTTTGCATTTTCTAATTTAATACTATTGCAAGTGTATATTTATTTATCTCAGTACTTGGGTCATTCATTTATATGCGTAAATGAGTTATGGTGGTCAGTAGTCTGGCTCAGCAAAAGCTTTGATTTTGGCCGGTATTTTTATGCTTTAATACATCCTATATATACGAATGTAGTTTGTGTGTGTTTATTTGAGACTAGTGTACAAATGGTTTCTGCTGCTGCACAAGCTGAGCTACGTGCTGGGCATCGCGGGCTACTTCGTCATGCTGTTCACGCTGCTGGGCTTCAACATGATCTTTCGCCAGGCCACACACACCTGGATGGATCTGGGCCTGCTGCTCATGTTCTACGGGCTCTACTACGGCGTCCTGGGCAGGGACTTTGCCGAGATATGCGCCGATGCCATGGCCTCGCATACAGGCGTAAGTCTTAGGTGGCATATATATATATATATATATTATATAGATTTAGTACACTTTGACTTTACCTGAATTCAATGAACTGATATTTCCACACACTTTAACAAGCAGGCCCCAAAAGGGGCAAGGTTCCTGTGTTGAGTGCAAAATCCATATTTGTCACCCTTAACAATTCTCGAAATTTAGCTTCGCACTTCAGTGTGCAGTTTTGGTATCAGCGCTTACATAAAATACATACTGAGTTACTGAGCTGTAAAAATTTAAAAAATTTGGCCAGAAACATGGTCTATGTATGTAGTTGCCGAAACCACTTTTGATTTCAGAACCTAAGTTCACTTTATTGACAAAAATAGATTTTGCGGACATTATTACTTTTTTGGAAAAAATACAGCTGTGGGGTTCGAACCCAGGCAGTAAGACAATCCTCTTGAACTATCCTAGCGCCTTCGACCGCTCGGCCACGCTGCTTACATTACAATGATGTTTAATTGTCACTACTTCCGAAAAGAAAAATGACATGACTAATATGCGCTCAATAAGTATTCAAATTTATATATACTTATTTTTTAATAATAATAAACCTACGTTAACTTTGCTTTAGCTAACTGAAGAACTAGAGGTTATGCCACAATTTGAAGTTTGAAACTGGAAAACAAATAATAGTCCGGACAGTCACGTGAATTGCATATGTGTTTTGTACATTGGCCAAAAAAATTTTAATGGACAAAAATCAATCTAAGAGATCTCTGAAAAAGTGTTCTTTACAATTTGTTAGTTTAAAATTGGGAACAGTGTCGTTTTGAAAAAAAACAGTCAGCTCCGATACTGACTTTACGTGTTAATCACATGCGTATAACATCATGTAGCTGCTACTTCTGCACTGCAGATAGTTGCATTCAAACAATAGTTTCTTCTCTAGAAGGAACAAAAACGTATGAAATCGGAACCAGCCGATATGTACAGCACGCATTGGTGTAGCGGTTCTATTTTTGTTGTTTTTTCAGTACTACACTAAAGAAGGCTTGCCAAAGCGTGTGCTAGAGCCAGACGTGTGTGCGGTCTGTGGCAACAAAATCATGGTCTGTCTTCACGAAGAGGATGCCGTAGAACGAACCTACAGACTCTCCTGCAGTCATCTGTATGTGTTAGACCAGATTAGTGGGATTAAATTAGGGGCAGATTAGTGGGATTAAACTTAGTGTGGATGGGTAGTTAATAGATTTTGTTGATGTTTGTAGAGATTAAGTATGCAGTGATTTTAATCTATACAGACGGCTTTCGAGTGCAGCATGAACGAGAGACAGGCTACTTCTACTTCTTTAATGTTATTGCAGTATTGTATATACTCGTCCCCTTGCTTTCATAACCTACTATTTAAGCGTGTGCCCGTTATAACACTTAATTTTACACTTACAAACGTTTGTCAATGTTTCAAACATCACAAATATATAGCACAGCACAGCGTATAACTTATTATGTCATGAGGAATGATTGTTTCAATCCTATTAATTTGAGCTAAACGATAGGGTTCTGTGTTTAGTTTACAAGACCCTATATTGAAAATTTTCTCATAAAAGTTGATTGAAATAATGCTGGTACCATGAAGGCTTATGGTATGGCCAGTGTGGCCTAGTGGTTACGGTTTTCGATTTCTAATCTGAATGTTGGAGGATCGAATCCGGGCTACTCGGTTATACGTAGTTTGAGCAAGAGATTAGAACCGCATTGCTCCTGCTAACCCAGCAGTCCATCATCATCTGGTCGGTAAATGGGTACCACAATAACGTGGGAAGGTAACAGGGGTCCGTGTAGGGCATTATGCCTTGAGGGGCTGGCCCCCCTCCACGGATGTAGTCACTCTTGAAGTGGCACCCCTGACGCTCCAGGGCTTTGTAACGGGCATGAGCACCGCACCCGAGGGCGGTCACGCCATAGGATAGTTCTCTATCCGCGGGTTACCTGTACCCTTTTACCTTAATACCATAAAGGTTTAATGTTTACTTATCGTTGGTTTGCCGTTTTGTACTGTAGGTTTCACGAGTTCTGCATCAGAGGCTGGTGTATCGTGGGCAAAAAGCAGACGTGTCCATATTGCAAGGAAAAGTTGATCTCAAGCGAATGTTCAAAAATCCGTAAGTCTACAATATTGGTCGTTTTGAGTTTGTTTAGTTGATACAATGATTCATTTGAAAGTCTTCAATAATTCAGGTTCAAACCATGGCTTGTTGAAATCGATCAAGGTATCTCTGAGCTACCTAGTTTCAAGTTTCAGAAGTCACTTCAGTTTCATAAATAATTATGGATAAAATTACAAATGAAGACTAGTTATTGCATTGGCTTGCAATAGTATTTAGTTAATTCTGAAGTCTGATTACGGAGGGAGGAGGAGGGGGTCACGCGGGAAGAAAAAAAGAAGAGATGTTTTTTATTTTTATTTTATTTTTAAATTTATTTTTTATATTTATTTTATTTTTTAATTTTCTATCCAAGGGCCCTTTGTACTTACTATCTTATTGAATGTATTTTCGTTAAAAAATTGTATTTTTGATAAGGCCAGTGGTAGACGAGACAATATGGTGTTTGTTTTTTAGCTGGGGAACGACCGCACCGATTTTACGGACAGTTGCTGGACTGGATCCGATACTTGGTTGCCTGGCAACCGGTCATCATCACAGGCGTACAGGGGATTAACTATTTGCTCGGTCTAGAGTGATTCAGTGTAGTGTTGTATTAGTGTATTAATTTGAATTATGAACTTAATCGAATTGTAAGGAGTTTATTTTAGTGTGATTTAGCTAATAAGTCATGGTTAAGTAGGCCGTTTTTAAATTTTGTTCAGAATTGGACTTACGTTTTAGTTGTTTTTTACGCGTTGATTTTTTTTGAGAGTAGACCCAGTGGGGCTGGAATTTTAGAAGGGTGATTAAGTTAGTCAGTGATTATGAGATAATTGCGCGTTTATCTTCAATTGCTAAACGAGTGATTATCTTCAGTGCAGAATGCGATCAGACGAGCCTATTCTCAGCGTGTAGAATTCGTAATGACAAAACTCTGTAGAACGTTGAGAAAGATACTCATGATTCTAGAAGGCTGCTTAACTTAATCAGTCGTTTATCTTCTGAGAAGTTTTGATGGAAACTTAGACGAGCCTTGTGGAAAGTCTAAGTTCACAGAAAATGAAATTTACTGAACGGATTTGCATAATTTTGTAACCAATGACTTTTCTCTCTACCTAGGACTTCAAAAATAATTGTTTACTTTATTACATATTTTTTAAAAAATTAAATTTTAATGTTTTTGCACGATTTTCGTGTCTAGTTTTTTGGTGGTCGCTAAACCACACCATTTGTTTCTGGAAGACTGCCTGTCACTCATAGGATCAAAAGTCTGGTAAATATCCCATGTATGACGGTTTTTAAATGCCTCGTGAAAACAGCAATTTGGCTATAGCTACTCATAGCCCATGCATGAAAAAAACAATTCGCCTAAATTAGCCGTTAACAGCTGTGACAATTTTCAGGCATATTTCCGCTTACACAGTTTCGCCGCGGCTTTTGCTTGCCGTGGCTATTATAGTCATTTCCACATCGCCACGCTTTGATTGAAGAAACTTGGCTATAGCAAGACTACTGCTATTTTCGTAATCGAGTGGAGAACCCTTAAAGGAGGCGATTTAGCTTTAGCCGCCGATAGCCGTTTCAGATACGCGTTTTGACCCGAAATAGCCGGTTTTAGCTGATGTCAGCAATCAGCATTGCATATTTTATCACTTGTGCGGATTCGACACAGATATACTTAGCTCACCTGTGTGAAACATGACCCTAAAAAGGTCAGGTCATCCCGGCTGGTCCGGTCGGACCCCATGTTTATTCTAATGCCCGCATAATTATTAATTAATGAAGTATTATAAAATACTGTCATTGAGTAAGAATTATTAAATAGTTATTCAGAAAAATAAACATTAATTTAATATGCAGTTTGCTGGCTGAAATCACTGGCTAAAAGATAATCACGACTAAAAGATAATCAATGGCTAATCAGTCTTCCAGAATAGCGTTTAGTCAGCGTTTAAACACTTATCTAGTTAACCACTCGTTTTAGAGCGTTTTCAATACGAAAAATCGGCTGACCAGCCAAATTGCATGAAAACACACACACTCAGACATACGTAAATACAAAATTTTCTACAATACTAGATCATGATAGTCAGGGTGATCAGCGAGCGATTAACGAATGATTAAGCCAGTCAGTCGCTAATCAGCCTTTTAGAATTTCACTCAGCGAGTTAATAGCTGATGTTAATTCGGTATTAGTTTAAGACTGGGTTCTTACTTGTGGCTGACTCATTTTAACTTGTTTAGTCTGATACTACGCTTTACTAGCTTAGAACCAATGCTGCAAATATTGAGCGCATTAGAGAGAGTAGAAAACTAATTAGTTTTTTTTATTATTTTAATGATATAACAACAATGACATGATAGTAATGATATATAATTCAAACTGATTAATGACAATATAATAGTAATGATATAACCGAGAGTACATAATAGCGTCTCACTCTATATAGAAGAAGAGTGAGACACTCTCCAGCCTGCCTGTGTTCTAGCACAGGCAGATGCGCTGGTCGTTTTCAGGCTACATGTTGACATTCTATGCAACATGTGACTGGCCAATCAGAAGCGAGCTTCTAGTCTCTGAGTGGCAGACGCCTGTGCAGTGCTCCAACATAGAAGGGATAGGGATAAAGGTTAATAATTCATTATTTATTCATAGTCTGCTTGTAAAAACATTAACAATGGATGGATTGCAAAATCGATTGAGAAACTTTGAAGAAATTTAGAAAAGTTTATATCTCAAAAGCTTCTCAATCAATTTCGCTGAAAGTTTGCCAAAATATCCCTAGAGGTATTGCAACCCTTTTTTAATGTTTTTGCAAGCAGACTATGGATAAATAATGAGTTATTAAGCTTTTATCCCTATCTTATGCTTATCAACGCATCAGCGATTATATACTAAAGTGTGTTACGCAGAGAATCTACGCGCTGATTGGTCAGCCACATGTTGCATAGAATGTCAACATGTAGCCTGAAAACGGCCAGCGCATCTACCTGTGCTCAGGGGTGGACGCGGGTCGTGGGTAACCGCGGGTACCCGCGGGTTGGGTCTCGGGTTGGGTCCCAAAATCGAGCCGTGGGTCGACCCGCGGGTACCCACTTCAGGCTACGCTGGTCGAAAAATTTTTTCCGACCCGCGAAACTGGAACCTGAAGAAATTGTTGACAAGGGTCCCCTCTCTGGTTTTTATAGCCCGACCAAAAAAATTGCTGATACGTCTCCAATTGACATAATTTGGTCTAAAAATCAAAAAAAATTTTTTTGAGGGCTGCCGCCCCCAGACCCCTGCAAACTATGTGGCTCACTATTCCTTGTTATTAACTTTCATGAAAGCCTTTATATGCATGTCTACTAGAGTACATAGTGCTGTATTTACTTGTGTAATATACTGTCTGATATGAAGTTCCCACCTTTTGTTTTTAATTCACCTGTCGGAAAATTTATTTGATTACGTCTCCAGTTGACCAAAATTGTCCGAAAATTCAAAAAAACATCCATATTTTCTGACGGCTGCCGCCCCAAGATCCGCGCAACAGTTAGTTTATTTAATTTAAATGACCAAATTTACATTTTGTTATGTAAGCCACTTCGCCAATAAATGTAAATATAATTGGATTCTTGGGGGCTGAAGCCCTCAGACCCCGCAATAGTGAGTTTAAACAAGTGAGCAAAAAAGTGGACAAGGTGCAACCCTCTTTTTCAAAATCCTGGCTACACGCCCCTGTATAATGTACGTTATGGTTACTAGAGTGGTGGGTCAAGGTGGGTCGCGGGTTGGGTTTTACGGCGTGGGTTGGGTCGCGGGTTACCCACGAGTGTCCAGCCGGTTGGGTTGGGTCACGGGTCGAAAAAATTTCCACCCGTGTCCACCCCCTGCCTGTGCTAGAACACAGGCAGGCTGGAGAGTGTCTCACTCTTCTTCTATATAGAGTGCGACGCTATTATGTACTCTTGCTATAACAGTTTATAACTTTTGCTAGATTAGCGTAGAGTTCACTTAATTCAGTTTAAAATTAACCCCAGTCTAGGAAAAGCAAAATTTTGCTTTTCCATAATACAGCCGCGTGTCTTTTTTTTCAAGGTTTAGGTTTGTCGCAAATTTGTTTCAAAATTTTGTTGAGAATTAATGCTGTTTATTGATTCGAGTTTAGCCAGGCTGTTTCCGTTATATGTTAATTTATTTGTTATATGTATACTGTTTGTGATATTTCCGTGCTGGTTATTACCTGTTGAATTACTTTTACATTTTTTCAGGTTATCTGGCATAATGTTAGTTGTTCATAAAATAAAAGGAATTTAGTATCCAATTGTTATAGCTATAGGCATGGGGCAATTTATAAGTTATGTAAAGTTACTAAAAGTTACTGTACTGGAATGTAAAAATTTATACGGTACTCCACAAGACTTACGTGAAGCTCCTGAAACTGCTCGAGATTTTAATTATTCAGATCTTGCATTGGGTATGAGGTTATTATATATAAAAACTGGAAGTAGCTATAAACACGTCGTATGTATTGCGACAATTCCCAATCAAGACTTGAGAGTTTGATATTTTGTGGGAGGATGGCACCCAAACATGGGCTGGGAATCGCCATTCCAATGGTGTTGCTCAAGAGCCAAAAAGTCGCACTTATTAGGATGATTCATACTTAGGCATTAACTAGTGACGTAATACTGGCTCGAAGCAAATAGGGACGTCTGAGGGTTGATTCATACTTCAGTAGGACATGGGGCCAAAGCGTGTATTGTTCGCTTATGGATTGACTCGACGATAAGTACATAATATGCATCTACCTTTATTGGACAGTGTTTCTGTATACTGTATATCTGACTGTGTTTATGATTTGTGTGGTATATATTGTGTGTACAGCCGTTTGTTATTTGTTATACTATACCTATAGTTACATAATATATGCTGTTGAAATGTGTTCTTGCAGTAAAAAAAGCAAACTGTGTATTTATGGTGGTTAGGTTTTGAAATTTTATTTAATCATAATTACTGCGATGTTACGAACAGTGATCCAAACCGCCGGTCGATAGACACTTTGATAAATAGATAAAAATGTCTATATAATATATATGTATTAAAATCTCAGATTTGTATTTAGTTTTGAGTATAGGTCGAACAGCAAAAGATAGATACAATATGAAAGACAGTACACCTGTGTGTGCAGACAGGGGTGGACGCGGGTCGTGGGTACCCGCAGTTGGTGAGGTCGGAAAACCACTTCGCCAATTAATGAAATAATTGGATTCTGGGTGCTGAGCTCAGACCCCGCAATAGTGAGTTTGAGATGAGGTAGCAAGGACAAGGTACGACCCTCCCATTTTCAAAATCCTGGCTACACGCCCCTGTATAATGTACGTTATGGTTATAGAGTGGTGGGTCAAAGTGGGTCGCGGGTCGGGTTTTACGGCGCGGGTTGGGTCGCGGGTTACCCACGAGGGTCGAGCCGTGGGTTGGGTTGGGTCGCGGGTCGAAAATTTGGACCCGCGTCCACCCCTGTGTGCAGAAACCAGAAATGATGTAAAACATACAGCACCGGTGTGGTTTCGAACCCTCAATCTTTTGATGTGAAATTAAATGCTCAACAAGTCAGCGCACTACCACTTGAACCAACCAGGCTTGACTATCTAGGATTCAAATCAAGATGTTGATAACACGATTACACGTGTCTTAACTCTTAATGTATTGTATAGAAGACACGGGTCTTTTCCGTTATTCCCCCACCAGTCCGGAATTTGGTAATTACTGCGCCGATTTGAATATTTTTGCACCAATGGACTCCTCTTGACCTCAGAACTTCAAAAAAACTAATTCCGAAAACTTAAAATTTTAAAAAATTTAAATTTTCAAATTTTTGAAAATTTTTTAAATTCTAGCGATCCAAAACCCAACAATTCGTGTCTAGAACACTTTCCGCATCTAGGAAGTGAAAAAGTCTGCATTTTGTATGAAATTTTAAAATTTTTTAAAAAAATATTAAATCTTGCATTTTTGAAGTCCTCTCCTGAGGTCAAGAGGAGTCCATTGGTGCAAAAATTATTCGAATCGGCTCAGTAACTTCCAAATTCCAGGCTGGTGGGGGAATAACGGGAAGACTCGAAGACACTCTCTGACCTGTCTGTGTTCCTGTGCATGCAGATGCGTTCGGTCTACCTGAGTACGCGCCATGCGGCCAATCAGAAGCTAGCTGCTGATTAGCCTGTCCTCTCCACGTGCTCCAATCAGCACTCACGTGGAAATCTGCAGTCATTGGCCATTGCTGAGTGATCGCTGATAGAGAATCTGATAGTCCGCATAGCTGCCTGCAATCCTTAAAAACATTTTTTTGGAATATTGGGACTGAGAAATCTATCTAATAAAACCAACACCATTGCAATAAAATAGTTTAATAATAATGAACTATTAAATATTAGCAAACGCCATTATAATTGTACAATCAAGTATTTCACTACAACACGTTACAATTACAACAGCCAAGCAGGAATAATGAGACATGTAATAAACGGAATGGTTAAGGTACCTCAACTGAAGTTCAATCAAACTGCATTCGTAGACTACGAATTTTATACTGAAATCAGAAAATCTATCGCAAAGAAATTTCTGGCCAGTAAAAATTAAGTTAAAAAATATTTTTTAATTCATTAAATAGTACACACTTGAGCTAAAGGTTGAGTCTGTATTTTAGCGTACAAGAACTAAGAGAAAGACCCCAAATTTATACAAAAATCAAAACTTTAAAACAACAAATGACCTGCATTCTTGACCCACCACAAAATTTCACAGCCACACGACGCAACTAAACAGAAAAGGAACAGCGGACAATAATTTCTACAACACCAACCAAATTGGCAGTCACAATTTGGCTAAGCTGGTTTATTGGTTCTCACGAGGTAGCATCACGTGATACATATCTGGCGCCATCTATATCAGCCCCAGGGATCATTTCCTTACTTCATTAGGGTCGATTCATACTGAGGTTCGATTCATATGATATGAAATATGAATTCAAAGTCCGTTCAGTCGACAAAATTACGAATTAATCGCGCCATAAGCTGATCTCATACACTATAGTGGCGTGAGTATTTATTGAGTAATTTGGTAGGTTTTTTCGAGTTTAGAAGTTTATAAATGACAAGTTAAAGCATGACAATTTTAAATAGTTTAGTCTGACACTGACTGAAGGTTATTTCAATCTGGGAAACGAATACGCGCATGCAATATGAGTCACAGGTGTAACCAGCTATTAATATTGCTACGAGAACATTAACGATAATAAAATAAAATATACACGAAGAAAACCCATATACTTTATCTTTGGTACATTTGGTGAATAATTTAGTGAAGAGAAATATTGTTTTTTAATTTGCCGTTTCCATCAAAAACATTTAAAAAATACATGCTTAAAGGTCCCCACGCGTCTTGTGAAAATAAGAATTATTTCTACAAGGAAATTTTACAAACTCTCTAGGTAAAACAAGATCAAGTAAACAGAATAACCATATATATAATTAATAATAATGTAACTTAAGGTGGCGCTGACCTCAAAAAGTCATGTTTGGCGCTAAGCTCATGCTGTCAGTACTAATACCATTTTGATTTTACATCAAAGAGACCTAGAAAAAAACCTATTTACAATACCTTTCAGCACTTTAATGTGAATGTGTCAAATTTTATGACCATGTCGAATTTCCTATTCACACTGATTTTATTTTTGACCTAGCTCAGCGACCCTTCGACCCATTTTGACGATCTTGGCATCAATAGAAAGATCTTTCAAAACTCTAGACGTGATTGATCTTCGATTTTTTATTTCTATTTTTGATTTTGCAAAAAAACGATTTTTCAAAAATCCTTTGTGTTTGAGCGACTACAAAAAGTGCTGCGAGCCAAAATTTGAAAATCGAAAAACTTTCACGTCTGCATTTATATTCTTTCTTTCATTGTGCAAATTTTCAACTCGATCGCAATCGGCAGCTGGGACCCAGGTCCAAAAAAAGTAGTCGATTTCGCTACACGAAAATGTAAGGTTTGCCCACACGTTTCACTTTTTCAAAAATTAGACCTTTCCTAGGACTGCATATTTCCGTTGAAAAAGTAACCAAAAGCCATACTCAATTTTTTGAGAAATTAAATCAAAAATTTGACTTTTTCGAAGATTTATCAGCTTTTTAGATTTTTCATTTTTGATTTGCATTTTCACGGCTAAATTACTCAGCAAAGCTTCAACGTATTCTTATGTTTAATACATCAATTTAAAGCTAAGAAACCGCACATTTCAGTGATATGAGTGATCATTTTATATTGAAACAAAAAATTTTAAGCTACGGTTACAAAATTGTCAAAAAAATTCGAAAAAATTTTTTAATCACAATATGCACATCAAATGAAAGCCCTTTTCATTCTGAACAACTTTTCTTCGACGTTTTTATGATCAAAAATGCAGCTGAAAAAAATTAAACGCCAAAGTTGGTTTCCCTTTAACCCCACCTTAAACTAAAATAGAGAACTAACATGTTAAATATATACACTAGACGTAATACTTGGCAAATCAAAAAAGTAATTGATTGACTAAATTTATCTGATAGAATTATCGTATTCAGAATAGCAATTAAAAATTCCGTTTTCAAAAATAAACAGTAAGGTCTTCTGCATGCGAAATCAAGAACTACAGAGACAAAATTATATCACAATCACTGTACATAAAGCTATATTCACTGGGGTATACATAAGAATTACACATTTTTTTTAACAAAGTCAGTATAATTATTGCAAAAACAATTGTTTTAAACTTCGCAATAAGCTGAACTGTGGGTATATACGTTCCAATAGATGTTGCAACTTGCAAGTTTCTGCGTGAAATTTTGAAAAAAATATGGAAAATTTTTTCAGGTAGTTTTGGCACCAAACTGTTACTATACAAACATACCACAAAATAATCACAGTAATAAATACCAATTCCATTAAATTCAATATCACTGACACTTTTACAACCCAATACCATTTAATATAAAACTTCATCTTGTCTAGTCTTCTCGGATAGACCGAACTTTAATTGACAATGAAAAAACTATACTAAAAATCTCTATAAATGATCCCAGTTAAAAATTTGCGAATAATGGTTATAGATATACCAGGCGGCAACGGTAAAGGAAAAAGTGAAAAAGGAAACTGAGAAAACGCGTTGATGCGGCACCAGGGCCCACCTCCTTCGCCGAGTGCCCAGCTTGCCTCCCTTTTTCGATCGCCGGGAGCTCCTAAACGAGGATCGAGCCTCCCATTTATGGAGCTCTTTTTGCAGGGTCGAGGGCGGCAGGCGCATGAAGAGGTCAGTGGCATCGGAAATGAGGGGCTCTAGGGGAAGACTGGGTGGCAGGTGGCCCAATATGGCATGCAGCTGGGCCATGTCGCACTCAGAGTCCAGCAACTCTCGGCTTCGATGCAGCACAATGGCAGCGCCAAAGTAGAGCGGCATGAGGGGGTGGGAGGCCAGGAAGAGATCGTAGAGGCGGACCACTGCGCGAAAGTCCGAGATCACGTGACCGAACCAGGTGATCAGCCAGGGCAGGGCAAACATCGTGCCCAGATCCGCGCGCTCCAGGAAATCACATAGCTCCGGATCTACGGCCTCGATCAGGGGGTAGCTGGAATAGAAATGGAGCGGTAGGGGAGGGGTCAACTTGAACGAAGGCTAATTAGCATAATTCGGCCAGATTCATACGTACAGCCGTATGTCCGTTCAGCCGACAAAATTACAAAATAGTCACGCCACAAATATTAGTGTTTACGATCTAATAGTGGCGTGATTATTTCGTATTTTTGTTGCCGTTTAAACGGTTCGCTTACTTTTTCTCAATTCAGAACAGAGAGAGATAAGGCTGTATATAACTACATATAACCAAAATTTCACACGAACAAATCGAGCCAATCTTTAATCGGATTAGGCCAATTAGATTTAAATTTAATTAATAATTAATTAATGACACAGCATCAGAATTCACCCACTCGGCAAACAGCTACTGAAGTAACGTGCTGTTTTATTGAATATAAACTTAATCTGCTAAATCCAATTGAAGATAATAACACCGTAATCTAATCCAATCAAAATAAATATAATCCCGTCTTACATGAGTTCCAAAATGCGACTAGTTTGTTCCATGGTTGGTGCTAGGAATTCGTGAAAAAACGGTCGATAGACCAATTTATTGGCCACAGCTTGTGCCCTAGTTTCTCCCAAAACCAGCAACAAAGTCAGACACACGTCGTGAAATCCCTGGTAATAGTGTAGATCAGAATTTTGCATCAGAATATTGACCACCAGGCCACAAAGTTGCCGTTGAAGGGCCAACCGTTGTTCGTGTTGCATGTTGGGTGGAAAACGGGCCAGTGTGCGTTTCACATCCATCAAAACCTGTTGGTAGTCCTTGTAAGCCTCTATGTCCTCTTGGCCAAAGTCGCACGGGGTCAAAAGGTCAGGCGAGTGTGGCCCTAGGCCAAGTAGCAAAGGCCAGCCATGGCGTCTAAGGCTATCAGCCACCAAGCCCCCTCTAGTGATGGCCAATTGTCGCAAAATGGCCACATCACCAGCTGTTTTGCTGGCTTTCAGGGCCCGCTTAATTAGGCGAACTTTTTGTTTTCGCGAAAATCCCGGCACCCCCCCGCTAGGACTTGACACCGCTAGCACCCTCCTGGGGCTGAGGCTTAGCTCACTGGCGCTCACGTGACTCGGGCTGCTTTCATTGGGACTGGTTACGTGATTATCTGGGATTGCTCTGGGCTTGCTCCAGGCTGCCTCAGCGACAATGCTGCTGGCAACACTTTCAAAATCTTCGTCTAGATCTTCCATTTTTGAGCTGAGAGACTTGGGCTTTCAGTTATAGTTTCTAGTGGCCATTTTAGGACAGTTCTGAAACAAAAATTGGCGAAAAAAGATTTACAGTTTACTATTTGTGGCACACGTGTAACGGAGTCTTCAGATTTTGGGGGGCCTCTCCGGCCTAACTTTTGAAATTTTCTAATTTGCTTTCGAAAAAAGAGGCCATTTTTCATCTAACTTAGAGGACCCTCGTTTTTTTCAAGGTTTTTTTACGGGGGGGGGGCATCTCCACTCATACATGTATGCCATGTGGTTTAGGAGGCAGAAATGGTTTGTTTTAATATCGCACAATTAAAGCTTTGTTCCTGACAAACTTTTGTCAGCTGCTGTTAAGAAATTATTTATCCATTTTTAGTGACATCAACATAGCATGAGTAGGGTCAGAGTACATAAAATTCTGCGACCAAAAACGAACTACCATAACCATATTAAGCAATCTATGTAATTACAAAATCCCAATTTCTCTGAGTAGCTTAGATGTTACACTTATTTACAGATCATCCATTTGATTCAAAAATTCTGGTTGCCTCACCATACGGTTGTAAGTATGAATTGAATCTACAACTAAAAGCTCTTTTCCAACCATTATTCAAAAGTCTAGCAAAATCTGTCATGTAGAAGAATCCAGTGAAACAAAAACCACAACTAATAAGCAAAAAAATAAGACAATAATAAAAAGACAAGCTTTCGTAAAAGTTTATTTCACACAATAACGATCACAGTATAGACTGAATACAACTTAACAAGGACTTTACAAAATAAATTATTATACATATACAGTATAATAAGCGAAACTTGCATAGCCTATTAATTATACTACATATATATTAACACATTCTGAACTATTACGGGTAATTTTGGTCGATTAGAGGGGGGAAAGAGGCCCCCCAACATTTTTACCTCATTAAATGTATGGTCAAAACGGCTACAGTTACTTCGGTCAACGTTCCATTTCATTACTTGAATACAGGTTTTGATTAAACAATAGATGAAAATTATTGAGCAAAAAACTACAAAAAATGGCAAAAAGAGGCACTTCCCATTTTATTCATTACTGTTTCAGCAAAAATCTCCACAATTATAGCTAAAGGGCAATAATTTCTTACGGACAAGACAAGGCAAAAATAGAAAAAATAATAATCAACAAAAACACCCCCCCCCCGGATCATTTCCAAACTTTAATAACCCCATCCGCAGAGCACGAGACCAAAAACATCTGAGTTGTTCTGGTGAAAATCAGATCGGAAATGGTATCATGGTGGTTGACGGTGGGTGTGGTTTCGAGGGGGGATTTGAATTGGCCAAAATCGGCCCCCGGCAGACTGCCCCCTGATTTCTGGGGCTCCCCGGGCCCGGCCCCCCCTCCGCGATTATTGGCACTTTCGCTGATTACCTCCACACCGTCAATCACTTCACATCTGAAATTAAAAAAAAAGGATTAGGGGGTGCTGTGCACAAAGTCAGACTAGAGCAAAATCAGTCTGTTATTTTAAATAACTGCTGTTAGGCTCGATTCATACTTAATTCAGCCGTATGTCCGTTCAGCCGACACAATGACGAAATAATGACATCACGTCATGCGCTGGCTGATCCACTACACTCGGCTGCTAGTGACGTCACTCTGCAGGCTGGACGGACGTACGGCTGTAAGTATATCGAGCATTAGTGGCATAGCCAGAAACTAAATTCGGGGGGGGGGGGCAAACTGATTCTTTGATTTCTTCTGATTGTTTCATTAGTTAAACTAATATAATGTATAAAGAAAGAGAACAGACAATATAATGACCCAGCGAGGATTCAAATCATACATCTCAGATCTGCAGACCAGCGCTCTCACCACTTTGATTGAGCTACTACGCTGAATGTTCAGTCTTAACTACTCTACTTATTATACATTTTCGGTCCATCCAACTGGCTAAATCAAATTTCGAATAGCAATACCCCCTAGCAAAAGTACATTGTCTCCCTCTATATAGAAATCATTATTATGTACTCTTGCTACTACGATTTTACTATGTGTTCTGCAATAATATAGAGTGAGACATTATTATGTACGCTTGCCGCCTACTTATAATGGTAACTGCGCTGTCGTGTGTCATAGTCGAGTTCGGTGATCGTGGCTGAGAGCTGTGGCTCGTGCAAATCCCAGAGCCGGATGGCCGCACGGGTGTCCCCGGACAGCACAAAGGGGGAGCGAGGGCGGGCACACCACAGCACCGCACTGCTGCACACCTCGGCTGTCTGAAACACAACCACGGGACATAGGGGGTATCATCTAGAGGGTATAACCTGGGGGAGGGTATAATGTGGGGGGGTATAATCTGGGTAGGGACTAAGTGCAGCTGAGAAAGTCCGGGGGGGGGGGGGGGGGTATAATGGGGGGGGGAAAAATATGGGTAAAGACAACGGGCAGCAGAAAAAGTCCAGGGGGGGGGTATAATCTGGGGGGGGGTATAATCTGGGGGGGGGAGTATAATCGGGGGGGGGGGAATAATCTGGGTAGGGACTAAGTGAAGCTGAGAAAGTCCGGGGGGGGGGGGGGAACCGACGACCGGGTTAGTTAAACCCAAAATTTCCGAAATTGTACAAATTAATAGGGGGTGCAAGCCGATCTGGGGGGGGGGGGGGGAGCGGACCTGCCTTGGGGGGAGAGAAGCGAGGTCGGGTTGGGGGCACCAATCTTCCCCACGCCCATGCATGCATGAGGGACTGGTATTGTACTGGCATTTTGACTGTCCTTGTACCCCTTGTTTCATTTTGATTACCACCTCCCCGATTAAGTGTGATCAAAATAACAAGATTGTTTTAGAGAAAAAATGACGATTTTTCAAAGTTTTGGCCAAAATTTTACTATGTTAAACGGGCGTGGATCATTTTTTGTCGAAAATCCAAAGTTAAACGATTATTTTGTTTACAATAAGCAGCACATCATGTCTCTTCAGCTGCAAAATTCCGAAAAAAATTACGCCGAAAGCTACACTTGCTGGCGTCATTTTTTAATCATTATGCCGGTTAATGAGACAGCCATAACCGTCACAGCCATATTTACCTGTTGATATGACAGCACGGGCTTATCGACGGGCCAGAGAGCGAAGTTGCGAGTGGACCCTTCCAAGTCCCAGACCGAGATCTCCCCGTTGCCGGCGAAGGACGCGATGATCGAGCTGGACTTGCCGCCGTGGGGCCACAGACGGTGCACCGAACGGTCTGCAATAACCAAGAAGGGATAAGGAATAAGAATAAGACTAAGAATAAAATTAGGCATGAGAATAAGACTAGGAATAAGGAATAAGACTAAGGAATAAGACTAAGCCTGAGACTAAGAATAGAACTAAGCCTGAGACTAGGAATAAAACTAAGCATGAGAATAAGACTAGGAATAAGGAATAAGACTAAGACTGAGACTAAGAATAAGACTAAGCACGAGAATAAGACTCAGAACAAGACTAAGAATAAGAATAAGGCTAAAAATAAGCAAGAGACTAAGAATTTAGAATAAGACTAAAACTAAGACTACGAATAAGACAAAACTAAGAATAAGACTAAGAATGTGTTTACAGTTGTTTACAAAGAGTGTTTACATTTTGGATGATGCGTGACATTGATGGGTAGTTGGAATCGCAGGTCCCAGGTGATTAAGTAGCCCGAGTCAGTGCCCAGGGCAGCCCACTGGTTCCACTCTGCGTCCAGGCACATGCACGTGACCAGACCTGAAACAAAAGGGTCAAACTTGAAAGTCTTGACATCAAGACAAGAGTTATTCAGACCTTCTGAACAAGGCGAATTAACTCAGTCAGATCAGTTTTGACTAAATCAGAAACGGAGGGTCCGATTCAGACAAATCTGATCTGATTGAGATAAAAGACAGCTGATTCAGACGAAACTGGTCAGTTTCAGACAAGACTGGTCTGATTCAGCAAAAATTGGGCCAATTCAGACAAAATGGGTCTGATTCAGACAAACCCAACTTGATTACAACAAAACTGTCTGGTTCAGATAAAACTAATATCACTTAGACTTGGACAAAATTTAGATACGTGATTCAGCCAAGTGATCTACTGAATTGTTTCTCAGAGGGTCTAAGTAGACGACAACGCAGAAGCTATTGCCCATTTGCGTAATTTTTTTCTTACGCAAAAACGGATACTCTTAAGCCCGGTTCATACTCGCCCTTGTCTTTATCCCTGACGTTTTGCGTCCCAGATATTCCCAGAAAACTGCCCGGTCAGACGTCAAACCGCAAAAAACTAGCTAAAATGAGTCTCCAAACTTTTCAGCTGACCACAATTTGTCCTTGTCCGTATCTATCTGTCCTTAAGCACAATTATTATAATGCACCAGGCATTAGAGACAACTAAAAATATACACCCCAATGCCCAATCTGACCCTGTTGATATGAGTTGACAAATTTCCAGCAGACATCTCTGCTTCTGGTGTCCCAGCAGATCACGTGACCGTGGTGAGTGGCCCCCACCAGACAGCACCCGCCCCCCGCCGCGAAGGGGGCCATGTCAATCAGGTATCCTTGGGAGGCCTGGTCTGTGTTCCACAGGGACAACTGCTCCACACGGGCACCGCTGTGAAGTCTGAAAAATAAATCGGATGACATCAAATAAAATCCGGTCGTATTTTGTCTTGATTCCAAACGACCATACATGGGTGTGTGTGGGGGGGGGTTGTAGACCCCCAAATGGCAAGTTCAGGTACTTCACCCCCCCCAGTATATTTTGGAAGTAGGTAACGACGGCAAAATCCGTGGCTCATGACGGCAAAAACTGTGACTCACGAAAGCGAAAATACTGGAGGCAAAGGTTGCTCCACAGCCCCCCCCCCGCTGGCTCAACCGCCCCAGAATGCGCTAGATGCTCAAGTATGCAAACAACCTTGTGGACAAAATCCCGAGATCTAACCAGTGCACTTTCGGCTACACGCAATAAATTTGATTTACTATAATTATTGCTAGAAGTTAGCCAGCTGCTAGCTCTTGATTTTTCATGTACACAAAACCAAACAGACTTGTATAGAATTATATTTCAAAAAACAATATTCGTCCGCAAAATGAAAACCAATTTATACTAAAAAGCTATATACTAAAAAACATTCTTTTATGTCAACACTGTATATGCATTGAATAATAATAACATAATATGCCTTGAATTCATAAGAGTGAAATGAAAATACAATCAAAAATGTTTTTTTAATTAATGTCCTTACTTATAAAGCGACAATGTACAATTATCCGAAGCAGAAACAAGACCATCGGAGCCAGGACCGGGAAGGAACGAAACCAGCTTGATTTTGCCACCTAAAACAAAAATTTAAAATCTTAAATGTAAATCTTAAAATTTATAACACAAACTTTAAAGTGAAGCGCAAAATTAAAAGCAGTATTTTTTAATTGCTACAATTAAATCATAATTAGCATGACTTCAGCCCAAATTGATTTGGTACGAAATTCCCTTGTGAGGGACTTTAAAAGGGTGGATTCATACTTACAGCCGTATGCCGATTCAGCGGGCAAATTTAAACTTGAGCCGTTAGCCCGGCTCATACTTGTCCGCAAGGGTGCCCATTTGTCCGTAAGCAAAAACCTAGGTCCACTACTGCAGACAGTTGGCCTGCTGCTACCTGTTGATTTCGTGTTATATATTAATATAGTTTGTTATATCTTATCTTGTAGTATTTTAGGACAGACAATTGCACAAAAAACAACATTCTCCTTAAAAAACAAATCCTTACGGACAAATCTTTACGGACAAGTATGAACCCGGAATCCGGATTAAACCCTTTCAAAAATCATTTCAGCCCAGGGTTTTTTTGAAAATAGACACTGCGTAAATAGTGCGTATTTTTATTTTTGATTGCGTAATTTTAGAAATGACAGCG
The DNA here is from genome assembly GCA_030248245.1 of Trissonchulus sp. WLG1_4. Taxonomy (NCBI): domain Eukaryota; kingdom Metazoa; phylum Nematoda; class Enoplea; order Enoplida; family Ironidae; genus Trissonchulus; species Trissonchulus sp. WLG1_4. Next base: position 20,514 of record JASANF010000156.1, read on the forward strand.
TATGTTTTTTCAAAACTAGTATATAACTGTTTAAAAACATAGCCAACGCATTTAGACGGTGTGTCAAGCAATTCTAATACAATGAATATACTTTCAGCTGGAGTTAACGTCAAAAAGCTAGTTTTGGTCACATCTATTTAACTTGAAAACTTTTAGGACACTGAACTATTTATTACATGCGTAATGCGCCATTTTTGGATAGTTTCATGCTGGGGGAATGACTTTTTGATTCTTTGAAATGTGTTAAAAAGCAATGGAATGTGATTAGAACACCCATCTTTTTGTGGGGGGACCCCTCCACCCCCCGACATACATGTATGCTAACAGTGTTGAGTGTATAAAGCAAACAGATGGTGCACAATGCACCCATGTACACTTGCTTACGCTTGCATGAAAGACAATAGCAAGAAACACAAAAGCAATAAAGTTGCAGGGGTCTGGGGGCGACAGCCCCCAGTACAAAAATTTAAGAAATTTTTGATTTTTAGGCCAAATTTGATCAACTGGAGACGTATCGGAAAAATTTTTCGGCTAAGCTTCATTTACTGCCGCTTGGTGGGCACATGAAGTCCGCGTAAATTCTGCGTGTTTTTATTTTTGACTGCGTAAATTTACGGTTCACTGCGTAAATACGCAGTATTTTACGCAAAAAAACCATGTTTCAGCCTGACCCTGTTTGGCCACGGTGGCCCGTGAGCGATTGGCCATGCTGCGCCCTTCGATGCGTTGGGTGTCCCACAGCTTGATGAACCCGTCAGACGAACAGCTGGCGAACAGACTCCCACTGTCGTGCGCTGATAGGCTAAAAAATTAAAAAAATAAAGATTTTTATTTATTTATTTTTAAACTAGAGCCCCATGATGCTCGTGCCAATGACACTGAAGTGTACTCTTGGTCCTGCACACACTAATTAATGGGAGCCCCATGATGCTCATGCAGGTGAGCCACCAGTTTAATCCCGGGACGCTACTACACTGTATGTATGTGTACTCTTGCTATTGCCCACACCGATTAACAGCCCCATGATGCTCGTGCCAATGGTACTCTTAAACGACTCATGGGGCAGCTACTGAACTGTACGTATAAGTACTCTTGCTGTTGCACACACCGATTAACAGCCCCATGATGCTCGTGCAGGTGAGCCACCAGTTTCCCAGTGGGGCGCCACCCCTCCTCCACCGCGACGCCCCTGGGTCTGGGCACGGCGCCTGAACTGAGGGCCAGTTGCCTTCGCGTCTGTTGTCGTTTCCAGTCCAGAAATTCCAGCAGAGACGACTGACACTCCGCCACCACAAAGCCTAAAAAGGAATTATGATATATTATTATATTATTATTATAAATTATATAAATTTATATTATTTTTTATATAATTTTATTTATATTTCGTTGTATCATACTTATACATATCTTGTTTATATATTTTATCATTATAACATTATTATTACAATATTATAATATAATATTATTTATCACATGAAATATGCTCTCGCTGAATAGACGCATAGAGTGAGATTCATAAACGAAAGCTGTTTTCAGGGAAACTTGGTCTGAGTCCAACAAGGGCCTGTTGCTTAATTTTACAAGTCTTACAAACAATTATTGTAACAATACTTATAACGGCAAAATCTAGTCATTCGTTAAAATATGATATTTTGGTGTATAGGCTAAATATGACTTGATAGTACAGTTGTTTTTTGCACTGGCGGCCGGACAATCACTTTCAGGCACGGACAACTCAGAATCAGACTTTAATCAAACGCTACTAAAGTCTGACAAAAAATGTTGCGCTACTTACTTATTTTAGTGGCATGACCTCTGCGACTACTTGCTGTACTCTTAATAGTCAAAATCTATTCTTTTCGCAACACATCACATGTTTTCTCAAGTGGCGCAACTATTTTTTGTCAGACTTCAGTGAGTTCAGTCTGATTAAGTAGATCAAAATAGGCTCAGTCTTAGTCCCACTACTACAATACTGAATTATCACCAGTAGCATCCTGTGTGGCATTTTGGATGGACACAGACAGTGCAGAGTCAACCACGGCTTTCTCGAAGGAATTCGTCGTGCCGGTTGATCCAGTATCTAAAAAAATAAGAATAAAAAACTCTGGAAGGAAACTCAAAGTCAAGAAACAAACTTCCATCAGAATGCGATTAGAGATCAAAACAATAATAAAGCTCTTTCTCTTCACTCCAAAATTTTTGAACCCCGTCCCTCCTCTGGCATAATATCACTAAACTTTTGAACAGAAAAGTTTTCTGAGAGGCAATCTGCCAAACTTTGGCAGTAAGTACCATACGTGGGCCCATATAGGGGGGGGGGGGGGGAAGAGCCTCTAAGAGGGAGAGCGGTGCGACAATGGAAGAACGTACGAGGAGCTTTGTTGCCATTTTTTGCTTCATGAGGCACTACTTTTGGTCTCGTGAGCCCAGTCTACACATTCTGGGGTTGAATCACCTAGCTGAGGGAAGATGTATAAAGTTACCCCCCCCTCCAAACCTCCCCATGCCCAGGTCTAGTGCGTACTGTTGTCATTGGCATTGCCGAGGGTGGGGGTGGATCGGTCTCCGTCCTCGCTGCGTGTGGGGGTTAGTCTCTTGGCCGCGTCAGGGGAGGGGGAGGTGGCCGCGGCGGCTGCCGCTGCTATCCCAAACATCTCTTGCCATTCTTCGTTCTGAAAAAATATGCCATTCTTCGTTCTGAAAAAATATTAAGTGGTGCAATCAGGTATTTTTTCTGGTTTGAAAATGGGAGATGGGGTTGGGGGGGCCTCTATATCTGCATTATGTGTATGTATTTTTTATTCGATAAAGCTGTACATGTCAGTGTTCTTAAGCGCGTCGGGAAGGTGCCATAGCTTAACAGCAAGTCCAAAAAAATTAAAAAATGAAGCCAAAAAGACTTATACCAGTGCGCAAAAACTGGAATCACCAATGTGGGGGGAGGACCAAAAAAATTGGGGGGGGGGCACCAAAAGTGAGAACCCCCGCCCGCAACGGAAAAAATACTAGGTAATTATCACTAGGGATGTCGCGGATATCCGCATCCGCATCTGCATCCGCGGATGATCCGCAACTTTTTGACATCCGCATCCGCATCCGCAAAAATTTGATGCGGATGTGCGGATGTTGCAGATTCGTCAGATGCCACTAAAAATGTGGGAAATCAGACAGCAATTTTAAATTTTGTGCATGTATACGCCAGTATTAGCTCTTAAAACAGTGGAATGAAACATAATTCTGGGTTTTTTGCCTCATTGTTGGTTGCAAATTGCTCTTTTCTAAAGTAGGTTTCACACTTTCACTATATGGTTAAGAATGTTTGATATTGCGGACATTCGAACAAAGTTCTGCATTTTTGAGAGTCATGAGTCATGTAAAAGTATTTTTGGATGAAGTTTGATTTCCAGCTGAAATTTACGTACTACAAACTTCTAACCTACTCTATTCGAAAAAGCGTTCAATTTTAATTGACCTCCCCTAGGTTTGGAGGATATAGGGGGACTCCGGATTATTAGGCAAAAAATGCTGTTCCACTGCTTCCAGTGCTCCGACTGATTCCACCCCTAAGGGACGTTTTAACACCTACATGCTATTTGTAGTATTTTACGCATTTTTTGGCAAAAAAAATTGTAAAATTTCGGCTCATAACTTGTCTAGAACACATTCCAAAAAGATCCGCATCCGCATCCGCGCGGATGTTAGGAGTCGACATCCGCATCCGCATCCGCATCCGCGGATGTCAAAAAAGTGACATCCGCGACATCCCTAATTATCACAGCCATATTATAATATAAAACGTAAAATGGCTTGGGGTTTTTTGAAAATTACGTATATAAAAAAGTCGCTTATTTATAGCTCGCATTAAGAGTCCATAACGAAATAATGCATTCACGGTCACATCACAAGCGGAAGCGCTTACGGATAAGTGTGGGCCAGGATACTAACTTCTGTGCACAAGTGTGAACTCATCTTCAAAATCAACACAAAAGTAATAAAAAAATACAAAATAACTAAAATAATAGACAAATTAAATAAAACACAAAAATCACAACAATTAATCAAACTTTAGGTAAGTCATAAAAAAAGTCTGCCCACCACATTGCTGCTTCCGTCCGCGCCACTGGTGACGTGGTAGGGCTGACTGACGTAGACAATTGACGCGTCGTCGCCATGGAGACTGGCGGACAGTTCGACGTGACGTCGGTTGGCGGGGCAGAGCGAGAGGTCCACGACGCCGGGCTGGGGCTGAGCCTGGGAATCTGGGCTGGCTGGGAGCAGGTTGCGAGGGGGGCCGCTGAAGCAAAGTTTTAGGGTAAATTAAATGAGTTAAAAATCGCAAAACTGCAAAATTGTATCGCCGGAAAAATACGCAAAAATGATATCGCCAGAAAAAAACCAAAGCCCCCTCATCGGTCGGGCGCCCCCCTCGTTATTTAAAAAACGAGATAGAGGCAGGATCTGTCTAGTTAGATGTCGAAGGGGTGCGTACATGTAACGAAGTCTAAATTTTGGGCGGGCCTCTCCGGCCAAATTTTAGGGACCCTCCCCCCTGTAGCCCGTTTCAATAAACTCACAAACCCACAGGCACAAATTTGTGGGCCTGTGACCTGTGGCCAGAGGTGCCTGTGAATCCAGTTTCAATCAGTATAAAATGCTGCCTGTCACAGGCCACAGTCACAGGTCACGATTTCACAGGTGACGCACGCAATCTGGGGCCTGTTGCTCAGCTTTTAATTGTAACAATTGTAAGTGCAAAATCTGGTGATTCGTAATGAATTTATATAATGAATTCGTAACGAATCACCTGATTTTGCACTTACAATTGTTACAATTGTAAGACTTGTAAAGTTGAGCAACAGGCCCCTGACTGCGTGCTCGGCTTGCCAGCACACACACATAGGTACGCTGCTGAATAACAGCTTGGCTGTTATATGGCCGTTATATGAATTGAAACTTTTTCAATTCATTTAAGGGGGTAATGTCGTTTTCGTGGTTTTTGACATTTCAGTGTAATTTTTGCGCCCACAGAACTCAAGCTAAAAACGGACTACGGCTTCTAAACTTTAACCACATTATCTTTAAGAAAATATCCCCACCCGTTTTTTTCCTTTTCTAAAAATAGTTTGTAGAGTCGGTGTTATGGGCATTTGAAAATTTTAGAGAAAAGTCAAATTACGCGATTTTTGCACGAAAATGTCATTTTCTCAACGTAGAAACGACTTATCAACTATATCAAAAAACGGGTGGGGATATTATGTCAGTGCATAACTGCAAAAAGTTTAGTAGTTGTTGGCTGATCTTGAGTTTCATAACTGTGGCGCAAAAATTAGTCAAAAAACCGCTGATGGGGTGTATTCAAATGATAACAGCAGTAAAATTGCAAAAGATAATCTGCTTTTAAATATAGTTTTTTTAAAGCTAGAAGGTGTAAAAAAATTTAAAAAAGACCGCTCTAGTTTTTGTTGAGGTTAAGTGCAGTTATGGTAGTTTAAAAAAACACCTAAAAACGCAATTACCCTCTTAAATGATCTTTTTTTCAGCTTTTATTTACAGTTTTGTTTTCAATATACAAAAAAACTTGTAGAACTTCGTTAATGCATCAATTTAGCAACATTATCAACTTGGGAGAATTTGATAAAAGCTAATATTTTTGCTCCAAAATGCTCCGGAATGCAGCAAATACACTTACATAATAAGTTAAATTAGAACCCAACTAAAAAAGTCCAGTTACAGCATAAATTAATTATATTTACGCCCTCACAGGCCACCCGTCGGCCTGTGAAAAAACGTCACAATTGTGAGCTCGCTCACAGACACAATTTTTTATTGAAACCGAACGGCCTGTGAGCGATCTGTGGCTGTTCAAGTGGCCTGTGAGCTGTGGCCTGTGCCTGTGAGATATTGAAACAGAATTCACAGGCACAGGCTCACAGGCCCACAAATTTGTGGGCCTGTGAGCCTGTGCCTGTGAATCCTGTGAATTGGTGCCATTGAAACTGGCTACTGACCGGCCAAAATACCCTAAATTTTGCTAAATTTTGTAAAATTTTCCCAAAAAGTGCCATTTTTACTAAATTTTGCCCGAATTTTGGGAAGCCGGCCCATCGTAAAAATACTAAAGACACCAGCCTTAACGATTAAATAACTGTCGATTTGTAAAAAAGCAAAAAAAAACAGAATACAAATTAACAAAAACATACTTAGGTCGATATTGTTGCATTTTGAGCAGAATGTCTTTTAGTGCCAACAATTTTTCCTCCATATCTTCCGTTAAACCCCGTGATATAAGTTTCTGGTAAAACTGAAACACAATGCTAATCTGAACATTGTGAAACCTGCTAAGATAATGTTTCATCAAAATATTATATCAACGGTGGTAGTATTCCAGTTTGTATTTCTCAAAAAAAGACGAAGACCGCTTCAGAGTGTCCCCTTTCTGCCAAAATATACAGAACCGTTATCATCAAAGCAAACAAGACTCCTTTACAATACATTACAATTTCCAGACTTTCACGAAAACTTGTACACAATGGCATACATTTCCATGTTTCCTGCCCATCTTTCGAATATATTATAATCCCTTCAGAACTTAAAAAATCCTCCCAATTAGCCAAACATTCAAGCAATCTTAGGCTCAGCTCAATCCAGACCAGACGACGTACGGCTGTAAGTATGAATCGACCCTTTGCCTCAATTATCACACCTGCGACAGTGCTGTGTCCTCAGGCAGATAGCTGGTGGCATCCTGGTTCGTGCGGGACAGTTGTCGCACTAGAATCTTGTCGCGCAGGAATTCCAGGAAAGGCGCCACCAGGGCGGAGCGACACAGCAAGTCGTAGACCTCCCGACTGATGGGTGGCTGTAGGGAGAGCAATAGAACGCTCTGAAATTGGTAGGATCAAGAGCACATATTAATAGAAGTACATCCAATTATTATGTACTCTTGGTATGATTATCTAGGCCAACTCCTAAAGTGGGTTAAACGGATTAGACTAAAATTTGTTTTGCCAATAGCTACTCATGATAATATCGTCTATGATTTCGTACACAATTTGATATATATAACAATTGCTGTAGCACCTCTCCGCTTGTGCACAAAATGTGTAAGTCTATCTCACCATTGGGATTAGTTTTTACGCAAATAAATTTTAGTTAAATCCATTTTAGGAATTAGCTCTCAGAAAAATTCATCAGATTGAACGAGTTTATTTTAAGGTGACGCTTCGAGAACCTGTTTTTTGGCGAATTATTTTTTCTGAAGTGAAATCGACCTTTGGTTCTTGAAGAAAAGTTGTTCAGAAGGTGTTAAGGAGTCGATTGATGTATTCAACTCAAAACTGAAAAATTTTGAAAAAAATCCAAAATCTGAAATGTGCGTTTTTGTGAATATTTTTTGATACGACCAAACTATAAAAACGTGCGCAGAAAATCAAAGTAAAACTAAATTACTTTCCTTTTTGAAAAATAGACAAACATAGTTGAAGCGAGCGTCTGTCAAGTCAAGCCATTCAGCCAGAAAAATAAAAACATGCAACAAGCCAAGCAACTTTTCAATAAAAAAACAAGGTTTTTTGACAAAGGGCACAGATTCCAAATCGCACGTTTTGAGTTGAGACATAAAATTTTGACACATTATGTAAGAATAATCAAAGAAACTGACTAATTTTTATTTTTTTAATAAATAGACTTTGAAGCGAGATACTAGTTGTTAAAGTTGCATGAAAAGTTAAAAATCGTTATAACTAAAAATTTAAACCGACATTCACAAAACAAAAAATTTATCATCTCAGACGTTTGAAAACCTTTCAAACGAGCTATAAATTGTCCAAATTGATAGAGTTTGAATTGAGTTATGTGTGCCCTGTGAATAGGGTTTTCGCAAGTCACGTGACAGACACAAAAAATGAATTGAGTCAAATCCTTTTGCAAAATTGCTTAATTTGATACCGCGCACCCTGCTAAATTCCAATAATAACCATGAAAGTAAGAATATACAATTTTAGAAGTACGTGCAAATTCTCGGAGCGCCACCTTAAGGTGGTAGTTACGTTTTCGACAGTTTTTATAGCGTGCTATAACTTTTGATTGACTCAATGAATTTAATAGCTGTCTTTTTCACGCTAAAGAACTTGACTGAAACTACACTTACGCACATTATCTAGCTTAAATCTGTAACAAGCTAGTCAGCAGACACTGTCAAAATAGTCAAATTTCATGAATTTTTGCATTTTTCTTGTTTTGCTTGTAAAATTGACAGTGTAACTCCAACTAATTTCATTCTTTACACCAACATAGCCAATAGCAGACTGAATTTTAATGCTAAGTTTGGTGCATTTATATGATGCAGAAAAGAAGTTACGGACCTTTAACTTTGAATTTTTTCGAATTTTGAAAAATATACGAATTTTTGAATCTAATTTTTTCACGAAATAGGCTAAATTAATACAACTAAAAAAATTGACACATCAGAAATTGTCTAAAAAACATGTAAAATAACGCATGAAAAGATTGCGACATCGAGACTTGAGATTTAGTCCACGGAAGTACATTTTTACAGATTTCTGTGAATGAAATTAATGTAACGCAAAATTTCAACAAACAAAATTTTTGAAATTGTAGTATAAAATAGGCACATACATGTGCCAATTTATCCCAAATTTTGAATAAAATCCTTCTAGTAGTTGTATAGTTTTGCGGACTTTTGTGTAATGTACTTTAGTTTAAAAAGAAAGGTCACATAAATGTGACGTAATCTCAAAAAGTGAAAAGCGGAAAAATAAGTTCTGGCATCTAAACTGAAGGTTTTTGACATGCCCGTGTGTCATTTTTTTATTTTTTCAATAAACGGCCGTTTTGACTAGCTACTACTTTGGCTTAGCTAAACATAAAATTTACGAAAAATTGTCGTAACTGGCTGAAAAATATTTTCTGTGAAAATTAAAAATGATCGTTTCAAGCTATTTTAGCAAGCATTTATCTCATAATAAATTATAGTTTCCTAAATTAATATGCGTACTACAAAATATTGATTGAAAATTAATCGTAAGTTGTCAAGTGTTACTCCTGCAAAACTGTCGAAAACGTTACTACCACCTTAAGCCGATCAAACTGACTAAAAGGCAATAAAAACATTAATAATAAAAAATACAAAAAAGATCAAGCATAATAGCTCGATTCAAAAATCCACGTTCTATAGATCTAATAAAATTATAATTTAGTCCTTAGAAAAGATTATTTCCTCAAACAGGTTATAATTGGTCGGACGTACGTACACTTGACTGTGTAGTGTGTACTAATGCTAAATACATGTATTGAATCCTTTTCATTCGATTGGTAGCTTACGAACGCATTAAGACCAGAGTTACTATTTAAGCTGTTATATAATCCAGTTTTAATCTAATCCCTTAAATCCCATTAATTAATAAAACCAGGCCATACCTGTTTGTCAATCCGTATTAAGGGATACTTCAAATACGGTTGGACCATGGGGAGGATTTTACAGTGCATATCAGCCACGTTCAGTGTATCGGCAAGGCTCACAAAAAAATTGCAAGTCGCATTTCGAATCCACGAATTCTAAAAAAAACATCTGAAACTAACCCAGCGTCGCTGATTGGGAGATGAAAAAGTTAAAATTCTACAAAAAACTCAACTGTCCATCTTGATTAGCTAGTTTTTTTAATTAGTTGCAGTTTTTTTGCACACTGCTATCTGAACGGCAGCTCTTAGTGTCCCCCCCACCACAAAAATTTTAAAACCGAAAATATATAATCATAATGCCAGGGCCCGATTGCACAACCCTACAATTGTTACAATTGTAACAATTGTATGTGGTATTCGGTTGCGCAAATACTTACAATTTGTAACAATTGTGAAATTTCACAATTGTTACAATTGTAACAACTGTTACAATTGTGAAAATTTTTGAAATTTCGTTCTATTTCCAACCAATGTTCTAAATCGGGTTGCGCAGACACATTCGTAAATCCAGATTTGTAACAAATTCGTCGGTCGCAATGCCAAGGGGCATATATGCAAAAACAAAATTTTGAGTTATGGCCATTTGAAAATTTAGGCTTACTGAGAATTGCTGTAACGGCTAGATTTTCTACTGGCTCCGTACAGTTTCGCTATTCTGAGTCCTATGTTATATTAGCTTTCGGTTGATACAATACTGGACTCTCAGTTCATTATGTGTCTGCAGTAATTATGCAAATTAGGTAGTTACTTGCACATACGCCCTCTGGCAAATTTTTCACGTAAACTTAAGTGCTAGAGACAGAGGGCGTATGTGCAATAACCTCCTAGTCCAAACTTTTATATCAATTCACACACGCACTTTATACGCTATGCTCGTCGTCAACCTTTTACTGAGTTTTTTATCACAAAACTTAACAATTTCAACACGTTTGTCAAAATTTAAAATATAGTTGCTAGTCTAAAAAACTAGTGTAAAGTTCGATAAAATACTTAAAAATTGAAGGTTAACACTCACAGTAAACTAATACTTAAAGCAGTTAACAACGTCTAGCACTTTTGCGGAATACACGACTGAATGTTATAGTTTTTTGGAACAACCCGGGCGCAGTCGAGAAAGTGGCACACTGTCAGAATCATTGCGAGATTCCACCTCGCTTGCGTCATCGCTACTACTAGGTGACTCTGACTCGGGCTCGTCACAGTCCTCGACCGTTTGTTGACGGTCGCTTTTCACACACAGCAATTGTTCGTAAAAGTCCCAGGAATGGATAAACTATGGCACAATGACAGTAAATCTTGCTTTTTCACTTTAGATGCAGGTAGTTGCCTGTCATACGCACGTTGCAGGGTGAGATCACCTTGTCGACGGGTGCGCAGGTCGAGAATGTGAAACTCGTTGTCATTCGCCCCATAATTTTTACCGTAGTGGACGGTCTGTTGCCTCCTTTTGCAGTTGAGTTGTGTTTAGGTGCAACCAGGGAATATTAATTGGCCGTCGCCCGCGACAGATCTTTGCCGCCAGATTTTTAAGTTTAATACTTGAGAACTTTGACTTCAAACGGTTTCGAGGGTCGAGGGTCTTGCCAGTCACAGTTATTTTCCCAATCTGTGGGAGTATACACAACGACATTTCGTGATACTCTATATGGTTGAGTGCATTGTGTCACAAGCCTGTGACTGTGCCCGTTTTCTAAGAATTTGGGAAACACGTCATCTATCGGTAGCGTCTGGACAGCATATTGTAGCGCTGTTGTGACGTACTGGTTACGGTTTTGCCCGCTACATGTGTCCAACTACAAAATCAAGGTTTTCAGTTCGCCTCTCGACTGCATAAAAAGATACAAACACGTGGCGATCTCAGTGGCACCCCGGTTACCTTCAGTCTTAGTCCAGTAATGGCAGTAACCCTGGTTAGCACCATACAGTCAAATTGTAGGTTAAGTTTTTGTTAAAATAAACTACACAGACAGCTATATGCCACAAGGCGCATATGCTATGCTCCCTTCGTCATATAGTAATACAGCTTGTCTTTACAGAACGCCAGAAGACGTATGTACAAACGCCGTTTGGCACTGCTAAAAATTTTGCAAAATGCACATGGGGCTGAAGGAATTTTGTTAATATCTCGAAAAATACGCTGTAGTTTGAGATGGGGCTTGTGGCAAAATCAAGGTACTGACCCGCTGCAAAGTTTTCTACAAAAAAAACGTATTTTGCCAAACTACGCTATATACGCCCCTTGGCATTGCAACCTACGAA
>JASANF010000157.1:0-38392 GCA_030248245.1 Trissonchulus sp. WLG1_4
TTGCTGCAGCACCTCAATCAAAGTGTCACTATGGAGTATCAGTGGGCCAGTGGCTCAGTATCAATAGCATATGCTATAAATTTATATGAACAACTGATACATCCTTCTGTATTATCATTATTGCATGTTACCAAACTGTGCTGCACACCTTTGTGTGCTGCATAATGCAAAATATTGTGGTGTAGGCATTATGCAACTAGTATGTAAATTATGTAACTATGCTATAAATCAAATAATGAGCCAAACTTGTTTCTCAAATTCATTATTGTATTTCAGTGTTTCATTAAACTACTACTGCATTAACTCTCAACAAAAACTATGTCTCTCAACATTTCTTTACATACTTCAGCTTTAACAAAACTATATTCAAACAGATCATCTCCCATCACTGCTATCATTTGAATATGTCATCATGCCTTCATGCACTTTGTGCCTATACAGTTGGTGGAACCTCAAGCACCAACCAGCAACCACCAAACCTCTGCAACCACCACCACAGCAGCATCCCCACACACCCGTCCCACAAATCATAGTCAGCTCCACTTCAAAACCACTCCGGTGCAATCATGAATCCAGCCTCCAAACTCCAAGAGCCCATAACACTCACTCACACCATCAGAAAGGAAATGGTGGCACATTCAAATACGTGGGCTCAAAATTCCAAGTCGTCTCAGCTCAGTCCCGGCGCAAAAATTACACTAAAATGTCAAAAACCATGGAAAACGCAACATCACCCCCCCAACCCCAAATCGGGTCAAATCTCTCAGTCACATCCAAATCCTCCCCAACCAACTAAATCAAAACGAATACTTAGATTCCAACCAACTCTCAGCGCGAACTGTGTCAATCACCATTATTTGCAGTGGACTTGGAACCCAATTTAAGGAACTCAAGCCTAACCGCAACCAAATTAGTGCAATCGTCAGTCAATACTATTTGGTGCCATCCACCGTCCCAAGGACAGATATCGTGCTGCATATACAGTAATCCCAACTGACCTCCCGTCCGCCGACTGAAAGCTTTCTGCGCCAACACTCACCCAAGGGTTTGCCGGATATTTGGCTTGTTTAATATTGCACCTAGGGCTGTACACGGCTAAACGGACAGTGCACATGTGTGACTCAGCAAACCGGCGCTAATAGTGGCGCTGATTTGGTTTGAGTTGGAAGTGAAACAAAATTGATGTATATATGTTGGCATTACCAAATGAACGTCCAAAAATATAAACAGCCTATTGAACAAAAAACAATGTGTTCTAGTAACTATAATTATCAAAATGACCAATGGTACCGGAACCGTAGCGGAACCGACAGGGTGGAACCGGAACCCATTTGGAACCGGAACCGAAACCGATTTAAAAATTGGAACAAATCGAACACCTAATTAGTATCGACTGAAGCTATATGTACCTTAACCTAAACTAGTAGCATTGACTAAAGCTATAACTTAACTGACATATGTAGCTTGTTTGATTGGACTGTCTCATCTAGAAACCACTAAACTAACTTTTAGTGTTTACTTCAAGCTGTGTTTATTTAATTCGCGAAATCCAATGTTGAACAATACCATTGCAAAACGCATCTAATGAACAAAAGTTTCGTTTAAGGTGGCGCTTCGAGAATTTTTTTGCGACGAATTATTTTTTCTGGAGCAAAACTGGCCTATGTTTCTTGAAGAAAATTTGTTCAGAAGGTTCTCAGGAGTCAATTGTTGTACATAACTGAAAGTAAAAAATTGAAAAAAAAATCGAATTTTGTGAATATTTTTCTAATTTGACCAAACTACATAGCCAGAAATACTAAGAAATCGAAGTACCTAAAAATAAATGACCAATAAAGCCACGTGACAGACACAAAGACTGAATGTAGACAAATCATTTTGCAACAAGCCCAACCTGCGGCAAAACCTTCAGAAGTATTAAGAATTATGTTCAAGTAAGCTGACCAGCCGGTCAGCTAAAACCTGTTGTGCAGCAGATAATTATCTTATTGTAAAATGTGTATGCAAAAGTTTAATGTGCTTATGCAATCTTACAATAAAAAGTTGTTTATGCAAAAACTGGAAGAAGTTTTAATTATCTTACAACAAATTATGTAGGAATGGGTTGTTATGATGAGTGAGAAGTGTATTCATTCTTTCATGACCAAAAATGACTACATTTCGCAGGAAATATGATGTAAGATGATGCCAACAAAATTATCTGGTCAAATGTTGGCACTATCTGGAAAAATGTGTCCCACCCCCGGACACTTTTTTGGGAAAATGTGTTCCCCCGGATTATGTTGTGGCAGGGATTGTTTTGTGGGACGGAGCCGCAGCGGCTATGATGGCTGCGGTCTGTGGCATACGCAACATCCGTGACCACCGCTGCAACAGCCAAAACCTACGCCCGCGCATGGGCATGACACTTTGTTCTGGAAAATTGTGTCTCCCCGGACACTTTTCTGGAATGTGTCCCCCGTACGCTTTTCTGGAAAACTGTGTCCCTCGGAAGATTTTGTGGTACCAAAACCAGAAATCTATGTATCTATAGAAATTCAGGACTGAACAAGTCCGGTACCTGGGCTACACAAAAAGAAGTATTTGCCACTGTGGAACAGATTGGATTTAATTTTGAAAATTATTCCGCATTTGGTTATAAATATTAGTGGCAAAAAAAATCAATACTAAAAACAGGGCGGTTCAAACAAAAAACAGAGGGACACAATTGTTCAGGAAAGTGTTCCAAGGGGAATTTTTTTTGTAAAAAAAGTGTCCGGGGGACACATTTTTTTGGAAAAAAGTGTCCTGGAGGACACATTTTTTTGGAAAAGTGTCCGGGGGGACACATTTTTTTTGAAAAATATGTTCGGGGGGACAGAATTTTTTGAAAAAAGTGTCCGGAAGGTAGGACAAAATTTTCCGGTGGGGAGACACAATTTTCCAGAAAAAAGTGTCCTGGCGGACACATTTTTCCGGCGAACACTTTTCTCCGTGACACCGGCATTTTTGCATTTTTGTGTTCTTCCCTATATGAAAATACAAATTTACTGAACCAAAGATGCACATACAACCTTCATAGATTAATTTATGTCTTATGACAGTTTTAGTACGATCTGCATAGCGTAGTTTAATCGACAAACTTTGTATACAAAAAAGGTTGACTTCTGGCCTAGTAGATTGCTGGTGGTACAAATGGGACAGATGTGACAATCTCACATCCGCCTATATATTACGCGCTGCTGTATTCGACAACCTCGGACACATTCAATCATAGTAAAACTATCAGTCAACAAAGGCGAAGCAAAAGCAAAAATAAGCGAAACCGCAACTATAAAATAAAACATGTATCCAAAACACACAAAACAAAGTCCCAAACACAAAACCAAACAAATAAAATTTAAAAATTTAAAAATTTATAGAAAAAATAGACATAATATTTCAAAAATTAGAGGCAGATATCAGACTGGCCAGCTTGTGAAGTACACATAACGTGTCAACGCATAATTTTTTGCCACAGATTTTTTGCGACCTCCCTGCTAACTGTATACTGCATCAATTTTAATGAAACTTGGCTAAAATACTTGCCTCAACATGTATTTTCAAAATACATAAATAATCTTTTACATACATCTTTCACTGAAAGTTTTACAGTCGCGCAATTTCGACTGCTTTCGCGACACTACCCCCTTAAACAAAGAAGAGTTTGTGTTTATGTTTGTGCAACTGTGTGACTTTGAAATGTTTTGTAATTTTGTATTATATTTGTATGTTATGAGTTTTAATTCGACCAGTAAATAAATTGATGGTAAAGTTGTGGTCTTCGAGTAAGTTTAGTTGATTCATTGATTACAGCCGGATTTGTATTGAAGCGTGACTCAAGGAAGGACAGACACCTAGGTGCCTAAATCTGTGACCAAAACTTGGAATTTTAGTTGACTTGGGTGAAAACGATACCATATTGTAATTATTATTATTCAGGACACAACCTAAGTTAAAGGATTTCTTTTTTGTGCAAAATTAATGGAATATTTCTATTGATGCCTTGAAATCAGAGTCAGTAACTTAGCAGCTCACTTCTGCACAATAATGTTCTGGATATATAAAGAAGGAAAAGGAGGAGTAAGTAACTACAAAACTATATATATAGGGTATATATATATATATATATATATATATAGTATATATATATATAATATATATATATATATTGATATATATATATATATATATATATATATATATATATATATATATATATATATATATATATATATATATATATATATATATATATATATATATATATATATATATATATATATATATATATATATATATATATATATATATATATATATATATATATATATATATATATATATATATATATATATATATATATATATATATATATATATATATATATGTGTATATGTGATCTGCTAATTTATTTATATCTGATTTCTATGTATCTATATATGTATTCTATTAATTTTATATAATATATATATCCAAACATTAGCAATAACTATAAGTACTACTCAAGCAATAAAAATAAAACACAAAAAAAACTTTTAACTTAGGTTGTGTCCTGATAATAATAATTACAATATGTATCGTTTTCACCCAAGTCAACTAAAATTCCAAGTTTTGGTCACAGATTTAGGCACCTAGGTGTCTGTCCTTCCTTGAGTCACGCTTCAATACAAATCCGGCTGTAATCAATGAATCAACTAAACTTACTCGAAGACCACAACTTTACCATCAATTTATTTACTGGTCGAATTAAAACTCATAGCATACAAATATAATACAAAATTACAAAACATTTCAAAGTCACACAGTTGCACAAACATAAACACAAACTCTTCTTTGTTTAAGGGGGTAGTGTCGCGAAAGCAGTCGAAATTGCGCGACTGTAAAACTTTCAGTGAAAGATGTATGTAAAAGATTATTTATGTATTTTGAAAATACATGTTGAGGCAAGTATTTTAGCCAAGTTTCATTAAAATTGATGCAGTATACAGTTAGCAGGGAGGTCGCAAAAAATCTGTGGCAAAAAATTATGCGTTGACACGTTATGTGTACTTCACAAGCTGGCCAGTCTGATATCTGCCTCTAATTTTTGAAATATTATGTCTATTTTTTCTATAAATTTTTAAATTTTTAAATTTTATTTGTTTGGTTTTGTGTTTGGGACTTTGTTTTGTGTGTTTTGGATACATGTTTTATTTTATAGTTGCGGTTTCGCTTATTTTTGCTTTTGCTTCGCCTTTGTTGACTGATAGTTTTACTATGATTGAATGTGTCCGAGGTTGTCGAATACAGCAGCGCGTAATATATAGGCGGATGTGAGATTGTCACATCTGTCCCATTTGTACCACCAGCAATCTACTAGGCCAGAAGTCAACCTTTTTTGTATACAAAGTTTGTCGATTAAACTACGCTATGCAGATCGTACTAAAACTGTCATAAGACATAAATTAATCTATGAAGGTTGTATGTGCATCTTTGGTTCAGTAAATTTGTATTTTCATATAGGGAAGAACACAAAAATGCAAAAATGCCGGTGTCACGGAGAAAAGTGTTCGCCGGAAAAATGTGTCCGCCAGGACACTTTTTTCTGGAAAATTGTGTCTCCCCACCGGAAAATTTTGTCCTACCTTCCGGACACTTTTTTCAAAAAATTCTGTCCCCCCGAACATATTTTTCAAAAAAAATGTGTCCCCCCGGACACTTTTCCAAAAAAATGTGTCCTCCAGGACACTTTTTTCCAAAAAAATGTGTCCCCCGGACACTTTTTTAACAAAAAAATTTCCCCTTGGACACTTTCCTGAACAATTGTGTCCCTCTGTTTTTTGTTTGAACCGCCCTGTTTTTAGTATTGATTTTTTTGCCACTAATATTTATAACCAAATGCGGAATAATTTTCAAAATTAAATCCAATCTGTTCCACAGTGGCAAATACTTCTTTTTGTGTAGCCCAGGTACCGGACTTGTTCAGTCCTGAATTTCTATAGTATACATAGATTTCTGGTTTTGGTACCACAAAATCTTCCGAGGGACACAGTTTTCCAGAAAAGCGTACGGGGGACACATTTCCAGAAAAGTGTCCGGGGAGACACAATTTTCCAGAACAAAGTGTCATGCCCATGCGCGGGCGTAGGTTTTGGCTGTTGCAGCGGTGGTCACGGATGTTGCGTATGCCACAGACCGCAGCCATCATAGCCGCTGCGGCTCCGTCCCACAAAACAATCCCTGCCACAACATAATCCGGGGGAACACAATTTTCCCAAAAAAGTGTCCGGGGGGTGGGACACATTTTTCCAGATAGTGCCAACATTTGACCAGATAATTTTGTTGGCAGCATCTTACATCCTATTTCCTGCGAACTGTAGTCATTTTTGGTCATGAAAGAATGAATACACTTCTCACTCATCAAAACAACCCATTCCTACATAATTTGTTGTAAGATAATTAAAACTACTTCCAGTTTTTGCATAAACAACTTATTGTAAGATTGCATAAAAACGCATTGAACTTTTGCATACACATTTTACAATAAGATAATTATCTGCTGCACAACAGGTTTTAGCTGACCGGCTGGTCAGCTTACTTGAACATAATTCTTAATACTTACTGAAGGTTTTGCCGCAGGTTGGGCTTGTTGCAAAATGATTTGTCTACATTCAGTCTTTGTGTCTGTCACGTGGCTTTATTGGTCATTTATTTTTAGGTACTTCGATTTCTTAGTATTTCTGGCTATGTAGTTTGGTCAAATTAGAAAAATATTCACAAAATTCGATTTTTTTTTCAATTTTTTACTTTCAGTTATGTACAGCAATTGACTCCTGAGAACCTTCTGAACAAATTTTCTTCAAGAACCATAGGTCAGTTTTGCTCCAGAAAAAATAATTCGCCGAAAAAAAATTCTCGAAGCGCCACCTTAAACGAAACTTTTGTTCATTAGATGCGTTTTGCAATGGTATTGTTCAACATTGGATTTCGCGAATTAAATAAACACAGCTTGAAGTAAACACTAAAAGTTAGTTTAGTGGTTTCTAGAGTAGACAGTCCAATCCAAACAAGCTACATATGTCAGTTAAGTTATAGCTTTAGTCAATGCTACTAGTTTAGGTTAAGGTACATATAGCTTCAGTCGATACTAATTAGTGTTCGGATTGGTTCCGAATTTTCGAATCGGTTTCGGTTCCGGTTCCAAATCGGTTCCGGTTCCACCCTGTCGGTTCCGGCTACGGTTCCGGTACCATTGGTCATTTTAAATTATAGTTACTAAACACATTGTTTTTTGTTCAATAGGCTGTTTATATTTTTGGACGTTCATCTGGGTACGGTCAACATATATACATCAATTTTGTTTCACTTCCAACTCAAACCAAATCAGCGCCAAACTATTGGTGCCGGTTTGGTGAGTCACACATGTGCACTGTCCGTTTAGCCGTGTACAGCCCTAGGTGCAATATTAAACAAGCCAAATCTGCGGCAAACCCTTCAGTAAGTATTAAGCACAAAGCTTTAAGTAAACTGACCAGAGGTCAGCTAAAGCCTGTTGTGCAGCGATATTTATCCTTCCAACGGTGGATTGCACCAAATAGTATTAACTAACGATAGGCTAATTCGGTTTAGCGCAGGCTTAAATTCCTTAAATCGGTTCAAGTCCGCTGCAATAATGAAGATTGGCGCAGTTGGCGCTAAGAGTTGATTAAAAACTGAGGTGTAGCTTCGGTTAAGCTGATTCAACTAAATCTATTCAACTAGAGATTAGGCCCAACTCAGACTTAAGGGGGTAATGTCGTTTTCGTGGTTTTTGACATTTCAGTGTAATTTTTGCGCCCACAGAACTCAAGCTAAGAACGGCTTCGAAACTTTAACCACATTATCTTTAGGAAAATATCCCCACCCGTTTTTTTCCTTTTCTAAAAATAGTTTGTAAAGTCGGTGTTATGGGCTTTTGAAAATTTTAGAAAAAAGTCAAATTACGTGATTTTTGCACGAAAATGTCATTTTCTCAACGTAGAAACGACTTATCAACTATATCAAAAAAACGGGTGGGGATATTATGTCAGTGCATAACTGCAAAAAGTTTAGTAGTTGTTGGCTGATCTTGAGTTTCACAACTGTGGCGCAAAAATTAGTCAAAAAAACCGCTGATGAGGCGTATTCAAATGATAGCAGCAGTAAAATTGCAAAAGATAATCTGCTTTTCAATATAGTTTTTTTAAAGCTAGAAGGTGTAAAAAAATGTAAAAAAGACCGCTCTAGTTTTTGTTGAGGTTAAGTGCGGTTATGGTAGTTTAATAAAACACTTAAAAACGCAATTACCCCCTTAAGTAATCCGATTTGGTGTGGATTGTAATCAACCTAAATTTAAGAAAACAGTTGATAGTCAGCCAGAACATCCGAAACACAGACTTCATTATTTGATTTATATAGCGTGGCTTGTCAGCTAATTTACATACTAGTTGCATAATACCTACACCCACAATATTTGCATTATGCCAGCCGCCAAAGTTGTCAGCACGCAGTTTGGGTTCACATGCAATCATAGTAGGTACAGAAAGATGTATATCAGTTGTTCATCTGTAAATTTATCACGTCTATGTTATTATGATACTCAAGCCACCTGGCCACCTGTGATACTCAAGGTAGTGACACTTTTGGTTGGGTTTGCATGTAGACACACACAGCGTGTGCAGATATTTTGGCGAGATCAACTTTTTGTCAGTACAGATTTCCAGATAACATTCACAGCAATGTGACGCACGCGGGACACCTAAACGCACTACAAAAGTTATCACTGATTTCTGTGCATCTTTTATGCTAGGCAATGCTGTGACGCACGCACAGTTAATCTAAACTGCACAGTAAACAAACACACACGCTTAACCACGCTCCATACTATCCGCCAAAATCAAAATTAAAGACCTGTTGTGCTGCTGTGGCACAACAGGAAAAACGACATTAATTACAACAAGTAGGTTCCTAAAAGGAGCAAATTCCGATATAGTGGCGTGAACGTATTGATTTGCTAAAGTGTTCAGCTGAAGGTCACTGGCATTTTACAAAATGAGGTTACTGTATGGGCCGCAGTTAACTTGACGATTTGAGTTACTAATTGCGGTAAAACTAATGCTAAAGGCTACTCACTCTTCTTGCCTTGGACGAACCTTGTTCAGTCAAAAATACTCTGCTAAAGCTAAGGGTGATTGGCGGGTGATAGGCTCCGCGAAAATCTCCAGTAGTCCTTCTGCCACGAAAGCATTAGCTTGAAAAAATGGTCAAAACGGCAAAATTTTGACGTAAAACAAAAAACGAGTCATACAAAAAAATTTTGACCCTAATTGACCCGCTCAACCCGCGGGTCGGCAAATCTCAACCCGACTTGACAACACCCGACCCGACCTGATTGCGAACTCTAATACATATGTATATGGAAGGCTCAACAAAGTAAGGGTCATGATTGCAGATAAGTGATAAGATAAGTTGATTGAATCGACGATCAAAGGCAATCACTCTTGTAGACATGCATAGGCTTCGTTCGACGAAATAAAATAACAAGGAATAGTAAGCAGCAGAACTGCAAGGGTCTGAGGGCGGCAGCCCCCAAGAAAAATTTTAGCGATTTTTTTTATTTTTAGGTCAAATTTGGTGAAGCGGTGACGTATCGGATGTTTTTTTCGGCCGGGCAGTAGAAATCAAAGGTGGGACCCTTGTGTACAGATTCACTGGGAACAAGTTTTTTGGGGGAATTCCCTCCATCCCCCCACCTGGGTATGCCTTTGTCAGGCAGGTATTGTATTAGAAATTTTTTAGGCCGGACCTTCACAAGATACTACTAAACCCCAAGTTGCAGGGGTAAGGGGGCGACAGCCCCCAGAAAAAAAAATTGGCGATTTTTCTATTTTTTTGACCGAATTTGGCCAACTGGAGTAGTATCAGAAATATAAACTTAGGTTAACTGTCGGCCACAACATTTAGTTTTCCCAGATAATTGAAAATTGCTATCGGTTCCGAAATTGCATCGGTTCCCGTTCCGGTTCCGGTTCCATTAACACCTTCGCTTCCGGTTCCGGTTCCGGTTTCGGTTTCGGTTCCGGGTCTAATCGGTTCCAGTGGAACCGATCCGAACACTAATACTAACATATCAGCAATACTTTCTGTAAATCCGCTAAATCAAATTTTGAAGAAGAGCTGAAGTTGTGCAGTACATAACAGTGGAACTGATTTCAACTAGCTATTGTGAAATGCCGAGATGGCGAGATTAGCCTGCTTTCCAGCTTCAGCGCCTTTAAGGGGGTAGTGTCGCGAAAGCAGTTTTGCTCATAGGCTGTGAAAATAGAACTTTTTGTTTTGAAGTAGTACATGCAATGAGAAGCTAGTCCAACGCTGTATGGTATCAATTAATTACTGCCAGACATCACACTATCAATATTGACAAATATCTTGGACCAATCGTCATTAGTAAGCCAGACATCACACAATAGGGACATAAAAGTTCGAAAAATCAAGCCAGATATCAGATTGGCCAGCTGGTGAAGTACACATCATGTGTGGACGCACAATTTTTTGCGACAAATAAGAAAAAAGAAAATTGAAGGTTGGTTTTTCTTCTGATTTGAAAATAAGCGTCTAGATTTTCCACAATTTATCATTATTTCTGTTACTATTTTACAGTTTAAGTACACCTTCACAGTTCAAACTAGTATTACTCCACAGCCGCTACAGTAATCTGCACTAAATTTTGTGTGCATAAACTACAACATATGTGCTATTAGTCTGTGTAAAAAAAACTAAACAGAAAAGTTGATAAATGTGACTAAAAAGGGAATGTGAATAGGTTTTTTTTTCGTCATTTTTCCGACTTTGAGACCTTATTGCAAACTATATGCTGCACCAATTTTGCTAAAACTTGGCAAAATAATTTGCCTTTTGGTAGATTTTTAAAATATAGAAAGAACAGTTTCTAACGTTTTACTGAACAAGTTTTACTGTCGCGCAAAATCGACTGCTTTCGCGACACTACCCCCTTAAATGAATACCGATTTCGATCTGGAAACACACGGCTACATATAAAACGAACCTAACCACAATCGGTGTGATAATTTTGGCTTTTTTGTTGGGCTGCAACAGCAGAATGAAGCTGGCATGAGCGCAGGTGGCCAGAAATGCCAGATAGGTCAGGCCCAAAATAAAATCCTTTGTGGCGACTTCGTCCTGAAAAATTGTAGAACGCCATTTACCTACTTATTCCTGTTGTGCCACAGCACAACAGGTCTTTAATTTTGATTCTGGCGCTATAACACTAAACTGTGCAAGAATTGGATCTGTCTGCGTGTTGAACGTCAGCTCATGTGTGTATGTGCGTGTGTCACCTAGATTTTCAGTGTATTCGTAGTTTAATCCTAATCAGCTTCCCTGAAGTGAATAGACTGTATTCTGTTAATGTTATAAATTGGGGGGTCACCCCCTGGTCGAGGCAGGCCTTCTCGCACTCCTACAGACATATACATCTTCAAAATTCACTCCTATTCACGTTTCACAATCGCGGAGTTAAGCCAAGACACACGTTTCTTCATTTTTATATTTGGCAGTTTTCATGACTTCGCAGCGCTCTGTGTAGCGCCCTTGAGTTCAGAAATTACTAGAAAGGCTGCCAGTAGTTTCTCTGGCTTGCTGTTTGGCTTACAGCGTAGTAAAATCGTGACTCAGCACAAGAAATGTGAATATGAATATATGCATTTAAAACATGAAGTTATTCACACTCTAGCGCCCAAATTCAGAAAAGTTCTTTAACAATTTAAATAGTTTTATACATTTTTCATTCGGGTTTTTAATGGGAAGCTATTTCTAGGCCAATCGGCGTATTGCCGAAAATATATAATGTCCTATTGTGTGACTGGCTTATAGTCAGTGTGAGCTGGTGAAGACGTCGTGACAAGGGGGGTGGCGCCGACGCATTGAAACGGGGTTAGGTATTTAGGGCCTCGCGCGCCGTTTGAGACTAGGAATAGCTTCCCCTGAGCTTAGGGAATGATTTGAGTTAGGTTTTTACTCGTTTTCCTCATTTTTGTTATATTTTGTTATTCGGCCTCCAATAAAATTTATCAATTTGTAGCTTTTGTGTCGTCTTTAATTTTGCCTGTGCGTTGGGTGTTTTTGTAGGGCTTTGCAGCTATTTTGGTGATGCCATGCGTAGGTCCCGGACCTAAGTGAGGGCCGGAGAGCTGAGTTCTAGGCCGTTTGTTGCGGTCTTCAACCGTTAGATCACGTTCCACCGGGCTCGGGCGCACGGTCACTTTTCGCCCTCGTGCCCTCGCCTTTTTGAGCCTGAACCCTAAGAGCCCCGTGGTTCGTGGTTTAACATTAAGACCGAAACGTTGGGTCGAAAAATTTCAAAAAGGAGCTGCCGGAGTGGATTCGAACCACCAACCTTCCGATTACAGATCGGACGCAATACCAACCGAGCTAACCGGCCACACACGATGATGATATAAAGCAGTATCAACTAAAATGTAAAACAGATTGAGTTGCGGACAGATTGCGTGAGCAGTCATTAACGGTTACGTTTCACCTCGGGAACGTCAAACATAAAACTTATACTTAAGTAAAATTTTCGACGTCTTTGTTTGAGGGTATTTATAGGTTGGTATCTGTAGGTTAAAAATACATTTTGAACAGATGCTTCTGTTTGAACTGATACTTTAGTTGGCGGAATTATGTACTTTCTGCGAAATATAGTCACTCAATTGTCATGAAAGAATCTCCTGATCAATACACTTCTCACTCAGTAAAAGATCTCGTTCGTACATAAAACGGTGTTGTAACGTTCGTTGTTGTAAGATAAAAACTACTTTAAGCGTTTGTTGCATAAACAACTTATTGTCAGATAAAAACTCTTTGAATTTTATTTTTTGCATACAAATTTTGCTGAAAAACATTACGTCAATATTTTGCATACACATTTTGCAGTAAGAAAACTATTTGCTGCACAACAGGTTTTAGCTGACCTGCTGGTCAGCTTATTTGAAAGCAATTCTTAATACTTACTGAAGTTTTTGCCACAGATTGGGCTTGTTTTTCCTGCTTTGCCACAGCACAACAGGTCCTTAAATTTGATTTTAGACAATAACACTGAGCATGTGTTCATCGTTTCATCGTTTGTCAGTTTGTTTGTGTAACCTGTGCTTCAGTCCAACAGCGCGGGCGTCACATCAGATTTGCACTTTTTCCTACGTTAGTTCGATTAGGTTCAGTGTTAAATTGCAAGTGCTAGTGAAAACAATATTTGTGTGCAAAACCATTCAAAATTATCAAACGCAAAAAAGGGATGGAATCGAACCCTCTGGCACCAAATTTTAACTCGAACGTACTACCGTCTAAGCCAATCAGCTCTCAAAGGTGTTTAACCAAGTTTATTGTTATCAATAAAACTTTATATTAGATTTTATTATTTCAGTTTGAGAGTTTGTGTTATCAATCATTATTACTGAATTGAGCACCAGATTTAATGCAGATAGACTGTTGTTAAAGATTTTTATCTGTCGTTTATCATAGGCAAAATAGCTCAGTTGGGAGAGCGTTAGACTTAAGATCTAAATGTCCTTGGGGCTATCCCGGGTTTCGGTCGCATTTCTTTGAATCAAGATTGCTGTTTTCTTAATATATAATTCATTTTGACAATTATTAAAGTTAAAATTTCTCTAGTTTAACATATGTAACTGATTTTTTTAATAAATTCAATTATTAAATATGTATGTTTATTACAAATATACTACGAAAGTATAATTTCCAACACGAATGGTCGTTATACATTATTTTTTTGTTGTGTATACACGCACTTGTGTTGCTTTGATTGCATTTATACCAAACATCCCTGGTTTTGTATATTTACATTAAAATTTTTTTTCAACTTAGTTCAAAGTTTAAGTGAGTTGCAATATTTTATGCAGTATCTGAACCTGAAGGCGATAGCGTCAGAAAGGCTTACCGTATAACGAGATATCGCTGCACAAGTAAAGGTTGTAGCATGGCTGCGAGTGCCCTCAGATATTATTACTATGCACGATGCGCTGTAAAGCTCCGAGTGGAAAGCACGAGTGCTTTGCACGAGGGCTTTCCAAGCAGAGTTGCATACTAATATCTGAAAGTCAGTGCTAGCCATGCTACAGCAGACTTGTCACATGGCCTTAACATCGGTAAAAAACAAAAAGTACGGTAGCGGTAGGATTCGAACCCACGCACATCTGACTGCCATTTCCGGAGTCAGGGCCGTAGACCACTGGATGGCAAATGTTTGAATGACAGCATTAAGTTAGAATTTACTTAGAGCTAGAAGTTAATGAGCGAAATAATTATTAAATGACATTATTATTGATACGGAACAGTTAAAGAAATTAGTTAAATTTAGAAGTTATTGAGCAGAATAATCATTAATTGACAATATTATTGATACGGAACAGCTAAGTAACTGGTGTGTATGAGCAAGCCTACACACCACACACGTAACTAATAGGAGACTACAACAGTCCTTCACACTGTATGCACATAAATTTTATCACAACTTGGGTTTTAACTAACTGGTTCTGAAGCAGCTGTGGTCGAGTGGTTACGATGGATGACAAACGATCTTGATGATTTGGTGCGCAATGGTTCGATTTTTTCCGTTCTTTTTAAGGTTCTTTCTTACTTCTAGCAAGCGTGCGACAAATCTTTGAGTGCACGCTGTGTCGAAATCGCCAATGCTTATCGTGTGTTCAGAGAGTGCAACAAATCTCTGAGTGCACTCTTGGCAGTTAAGTGATTAGAAAAGTAGCACGTATCAGAGATTTGTAGCACGGTTAATTACATAGAGGCCATGTGACAACAGGTTTTAACTGGCCTCTGGTCAGTTTACTTGAAAAAGAATGCTTGACGTTTACTGAAGCTTTTGCCGCAGATTGGGCTTGTTTCTACATTATATAAGTAGGTTTGGTATGGTTTGTCCTTTTCGGTATTTTGGTTATCGATAACCAAACCTGTTTTGCATAAACGTAGTCCATATGTTTGTATTCTTAGTGCGCTGCTAACGTTAAAGTGCTCATGTGCGGAGTTTGTTTCACACGTCCGCCTCCGTTAAATTTCACCCGTCTACGTACTTATTTAACCTTGCTGGCTTGCTTCTGTTAATGTACTGCCTTTGCAATTTCCGCCGTTACACAGGCGTGGTAAAAAAGATTACAAACAAGCCCAATCTGCGGCAAAATCTTCAGTAAGTATAAAGCATGCGTTTTCAAGTAAACTGACCACAGGTCAGTTAAAACCTGTTGTGCAGCTAAAAAACTTTTCCAGCAACATTTTATATTGAAGCAATTTGAAGACCTTTGCAGATTGATAGGGTTATGCAAAAGTAAGCACGGTTGCAATACACCTAACCAGTTAATACATATGATTGTTTATTGTGATAAACAGGTATTACATGGCATTTGTTGGTCCGAATCTACATCACAAGTTTCCATTTAGGAAAAACTGATGATACCATGTGGTTCATGACTTTACAATTTCTAACACTGTATACAATCGAGTTGACAAAGTTTGAATGAAAGCCAAAGTACATAGTACACGTAACTAGCTAACCTACTGGTCAACAAGCAAAGCCTAATGCAAAATGGGCCTAAAGCTGTTAAACTTATATTATCACTCCGTGAAATGAAATCTGCTGCGCAGCAAATACTCATAACAGTCGTTGCTATAAATATTATTATATAAATGTGTTGACAGTTGCAAGAGTGTGTCTTATATATAACTGTACAGCCCGTTTGGTGTTTTTTTAAACCAATTTTGATTCTGTTTTTGGCTAGATACGCAATATTTTTTTGAATGCTTAAAACAGATGCCGATTTCAGCCTGAGATTGCCTGAGATGCGTTTAAATTGCTGTTAATAAACGATGCTTTGTGGTAACCCCGTGCTTGTCAGAACAGTGAATTTTAAGTTTTAAGTCCGCTTATTTCTCTCAAAATAGTGGGCTGATTTAGTGAGTTGTCTTAGTGTCCATGAGTTTGTTTATTTTAAGCAGTATGTTGATAGAAAATACTTGAAAACTTGAAAAGTTTTACTTATTAACGGTCTGCGTACGTGAACGAGACTATGTAAGGTGAAACAGTGAACAATGTGAGAACAGTGTATATAATTTGAGTCTTCACAAATTTAATTGTCTATAGTGCAATGAAATGTGTGCCAAACTTTTGTATATTCTTCATGCTTTATATTAGTGCAAAATTATAACTGTAAATCGTTCGGACTTATAACTGTAAATCGTTCGGACAAGTCAATATGCAAATGAACTTAATCATCTGCAATGTTGTGTGCATACATACGTACATGTATTTACAATTGCAGCCAGCCGCATACTGAACACAGCTGCAGTAACAGACATATTGCGTGCACACATCCATGCTCACATACAGCCGCACAGTAGCACTGATGAACACATACACAAACGCACACACAAATCCTTTCAAAATACACGTTATTATCCGACAGACTCATTCTAAAGAAGCCTGCTGCGCTGTAGCGCAGCAGGAAAAACTGGTTTTTGTTGCAACGAAACATTGCAAGTCAATATTGTTTGTATGTTTGTTTCCATGGACGTTAATCGATCACAAAACAAATTGCAGACAGTTGTAATGTGACAGCTGCTGTGTTACACTAAAACATGAGCTAAACAAATGCACACAAAAACTGTGCTGGCAAATACTGCTGCAAAAGCTTGCTGCAGACGCGTACTTTCGGCAAAGCGTGAACTAAACACGCGCACTGACATTCGAACGCAAGAAAGCCAGTGTATTCTTACAAAATCAAAATTAAAGACCTATTGTGCTGTGGCACAACAGGAAAAATTGCGTTCCCCGGAATCGGTTCTGCCTTCGGAACCTTTGGAATCTGCCTTCGGTTTATGAGTACAACTGCTAAACCACTACACCATTCTGCGTCCTGTATTTTATAGCTAAGAGTGCCTACTAAAATTTATTCCATAAGATGCCTATGTAATATAGTTTTGGAATTTTTGCAGATAAAATGATAACGACATACTACATGCCTATTGAACGAAATGGGAAGGTTTTGCAGTCTGATTAGCAGACAGGTTTAGTACGTGTGCATCAAAAAATACAGGTTAGCTGTCCCAACAGGTTTACGATGGCCTCTGGCCAATGTACTTGAAAATTAAAACTTTTTGCTTACTGAATCTTTTTGCCGAAAATTGGGCTTGTTAAACAAGCCTTGTTTCATAGATATCTGTAGCAGACTTTTCGTTTCGACTGTGAGACCGTGAAGACAAGAGTACATATATAAGACTCTCTTCTTATTGGTCAGTTTGACAACGCTTAGATGTCTCGTGGTTATATATTTACGACCTAAAACCGAGTACGTAATCTTGATCCCACTAGAATTGACTCTAGCTAAACTGTTTTACCGACCAAAATTGACCCCTTGCCACCTCTTCTCGTAGTTTCGGTTATGAGTTTAACTTCGCAGAGGGTTACATGTGGTTAGTGACTAGCCAATTTGGATTAAAGTGTTCAGTTTGGCAGGGTCAAGTTCTGTCAATTCTGTTCTGCAATCACCCCCGTAAGTCCGGTTTATCCTTGTCCCTAAGCTCTAAGCCACAGTGACAGGATCAAATACAAATTTCGAATTAATGGTGTGACAAATTTACAATTTTTTACTCAATTTTTGGCACACGGACTGGAGTTTACCAGTTTTGTTCAAAAAAAACTACTACAATTCGTAGACCAGTTGTTTATTAATCGCTTAGGGGCAAAACGGTAAGGACAAGTATGAGCCAGATTATAAATGTTAATTGTGACTTACATCGTAGGGGTAGCTGTTTGCCACAAGTATGGATCTTTGAATCACAACCGCCACAGCTATGGACTCGAAAACCTCAATTCTTACAAGTTTAGGATCGTATGATTTATTACACAAATTTATTACGACTAGTTGCTGTAATGTTGGCGATTCTGTTATTAGAACCACATTTGATAGGCTGATATGTAATTGATAGTTCAAGTTGTGATAGTTGTTGTGAAGATTATTTGCTTGTAAATTTTGCTGAAAAAACGACTCAAAAAAACCTATGGTACGCCCTATTCACATCCCCAATATTTTTAATCCCAGAGTCTTGTATTTTCTTGGATATAAAATGAGTTATGAGTTATGCTCGGTTCATATACAACACATACCTACACATTAAGAGCAAAACACTCACACACATCATATGACTCCGGAGTCAGCTTATTGACGTCACAGATCCAATTTACTTCCGGTAGTTTTGAAATTCATTAACTGACTCCGGAGTCAGAGTCAGTAACTGCGGAGTCATCATCACGTTAGTCATCACTATATTTTATATGGCTTAGAAACTTTGCTTTCACATGTGTATGCGTGTAGCATATTTTGTGATAGTGATGACTAAGGTGATGCTGATTCCGCAGTCACTGACTCTGACTCCGGAATCAGCTAATAAAAGTCAAAACTACCGGAAGTAACATTGAACCTGTGACGTCAACAATTTGACTGCAGTCAGTGACTGCAAAATGAAGTCAGTGACGCTGACTCCGGAGTCATATGATGTTAATTTTGAGCTGTACTGTAATTATATAACTACACGACACAGCGAATCATATTAAGCTTAGAGTATCAATCAATTGCAAAGAATTTGTCAACAAAACATGATGATCAATTTCTTGTTGAGTAAAAGCCCCAAGTGAAACAAGAATAGCTGAAAAATATAGTCATGAGAAATATAGTCAATCCCTTGGCGACGGGTACGTACATGGGCAATAACACTGTGCAGCGTTTGGTGGTTTAGTAATCGGACCTCTGTTTCCGTTGGTACCGTAAACGCCCGAAGTTTCGCCACTACTACCATAACCCCCAGAGTTGTTACTCCCAGGTGTTTTACCGTAACCCCCAGCAGAAGCAGTACCGGTACCGTAACACCCTGAAGTTTTACTTGCAGATCCTTTACCGTAACCGCCCGTAGAAGCACCACCGGTGCCGGTACCGTAACCTCCTGAGGTATTTCCTCCAGCTACACCGGTACCGTACCCCTCGGGCCTCGACCAGTTACCCTACCGTAACCCTGATGACCAGTCCCGGCAGGTTGATTACCGTAACCCGCTTGTCCCTATTGACCACCATGCGTCATTGTACCGTAACCCCCACCGTTTCCAAGATTTACAAAGCCTTAAGGACAAGTATGAACTGGGCCTCAGCCTTATTATTGTTATTTGCAGAGCCACCAGCTCCAGTGAGGACGAGGAGGAGGATGCGGAGATCAACGTGGTGGACGTGTCGGACTGTGAGGAGCAGTGGCAGTCGCTAGGCCCCCCCGACTGTGACCGCCACGCCCCCCTCGATCTCAGCACCACCAGTCGCCACCGCAAGTCTCACTCCTGTCCCAGCCCCCCGCGGGCCCAGAGCACCCCCCAACCCACTGTTATACATAAAAGTGTCATTATTAAACCAAAAGGTATAGATATATAGGTTGGTTATATATGATTATGATTTGTAGTTGTGGGATTCTAATGTTAAGCGTGCATGTTAAATCCGTTTAGTCCAGTGGTAGTTTTGGAATGGGGTCAGACTAAAATTAAGCCGCTGACTCATTTTAACTCTTTTAGTCTGTTTAGTCTGATTTGTCATTCCAAAACCTTGGACTAAAATAAGTCTAGTCCGTTTAATCCGGTAAAGGAATAGGCCCTTAGACTCTCCAAGCACTTGGGAACACAGCTGTATAGTCAGTCGAAAATAGTCATGATTGTGAGCATCCATGTACGCTGGGGGTTGAGGGTCGATTGATTTTTAGTTATTGTTTTTATAGTGCTGTATTTTGACTTGCCACTTGTTTTTCCTGGTGTACATGGATTTAAGACTTTTCCCATGTATCTTCCAATTGTTTTTGAATGAAATGTAAGACTGTTTCATAAAACAGCGTTCTGTGTACTTATATGAATTATTATTATTATTATTATTATTATTACAAGTTTAGTGCGTCGGGCATGTTAGGAATCTATGTACGTGAAGCAAATACGCGGATCACAAAAAGGACAAAAAAATTTGAGAAAATGTTTGATGAAGAAATGCCTTAGATCTATACGCAAGTATGTGATCGAAATGCAATACTTTCGTTATTCTAAAATAACCCAAGTTAAAAATTTGAAAAAACGACCCCCGGCTGGACTCGAACCAGCGACCAGAGGGGTGAGACTCCTCAATGCTAACCACTACACCACGGGGATTACGACAATGGTAAGTTAAAATCAGTTTAAGTTATTTTGTGTGTTTTATTTAACACTATGGACTGGTTCCAAAAATTATTTTTATTTCCATAAATAGAATTAAGCTTAGGAGTTAACCGAAAAATGATAAGCGGGTTATGAGCTTTCGTTTGGTATATTTGAAACTGGGTTTGGTACATTAAAAACTGGATTATTATATTTATCATTATGCTTAGGATAGTTTATATCCTATTAAAATATTAATAGAAGCGCGATTTTATTTTAATTTTAATATTAATATAAATAGCCAGCAAAATTTTTTAATATTAATATTAATATAAATAGTGTTTCTGATTTTATTTTTAATATTAATATAAATAGAAGCTTAAAATCTTTTTAATATTAATTTTAATATTAATACAAATATGAATTGAATTTTCACGCTAAGGCTCAATAAAACATAGAAAACACACAACTTTCAGGGATTATACAAATAAGATTGCACGTCATTGACAAAATGACAGCCTAAACGACTGCCTATTCAAGCACTATTAAAAATACTATTAAAAATACAGCTATTTTTAATATTAATAGTGCCCATAAATTTTAGTATTAATATTAATATAAATAGTGTACCTAATTTATTTCTAATTTTAATATTAATATAAATAGCCAACCTAATTTATTTTTAATTAAATATTAATATAAATAGCGCAGCTCATTTATTTTTAATATTAATATTAATAAAACAATTAATATTAAAAGTATTTTTAATAACGATTTTTAATATTAATACAAGTTTAGTGCGTCGGGCATGTTAGGAATCTATGTACGTGAAGCAAATACGCGGATCACAAAAAGGACAAAAAAATTTGAGAAAATGTTTGATGAAGAAATGCCTTAGATCTATACGCAAGTATGTGATCGAAATGCAATACTTTCGTTATTCTAAAATAACCCAAGTTAAAAATTTGAAAAAACGACCCCCGGCTGGACTCGAACCAGCGACCAGAGGGGTGAGACTCCTCAATGCTAACCACTACACCACGGGGATTACGACAATGGTAAGTTAAAATCAGTTTAAGTTATTTTGTGTGTTTTATTTAACACTATGGACTGGTTCCAAAAATTATTTTTATTTCCATAAATAGAATTAAGCTTAGGAGTTAACCGAAAAATGATAAGCGGGTTATGAGCTTTCGTTTGGTATATTTGAAACTGGGTTTGGTACATTAAAAACTGGATTATTATATTTATCATTATGCTTAGGATAGTTTATATCCTATTAATTATTACAAGTCTAGTGCGTCGGGTATGTTAGGAATCTATGTACGTGAAGCAAATACGCGGATCACAAAAAGGACAAAAAAATTTGAGAAAATTTCTGATGAAGAAATGCCGTAGATCTATACGCAAGTATGTGATCGAAATGCAATACTTTCGTTATTTTAAAAAAAACCCAAGTTAAAATTTTGAAAAAACCACCCCCGGCTGGACTCGAACCAGCGACCAGAGGGGTGAAACTCCTCGATGCTAACCACTACACCACGGGGATTACGACAATGGTAAGTTAAAATCAGTTTAAGTTATTTTGTGTGTTTTGTTTAACACTATGGACTGGTTCCAAAAATTAATTTTATTTCCATAATTAGAATTATGCTTAGGAGTTAACCGAAAAATGCTAAGCGGGTTATGAGCTTTCGTTTGGTATATTTGAAACTGGGTTTGGTACATTAAAAAATGGATTATTATATTTATCATTATGCTTAGGATAGTTTATATCCTATTAATTATTACAAGACTAGTGCGTCTAGTTTAGACTAGTTCGACCAAATGTAGATCCTGACGTAAGTTATTGTATGACAATAAAAAATTTTGAAATTTTTTTCAATTTTTGTTCAAAATTAAATTTCAATGCGATTTGATCGCATATGAGGTGATTATAGGTAGTCCACTAAAGGGAAAAATTCCAGGAGCCATAACGTTTGTTAGGGTTATGGTATCGACGTGAAATTTGTTTTATTTGCTTGCGCTTGTCAAGAGCTATCAATTGATATGTCGCATGCTGACGTAAACGGCGACCAATGGTCAGTATAAAAATAATAGTCATACGTGACTGGCCGTTGCGTCCTTAAACGTCATGTAAGGTATCATCGGAAAGCCCTTTCAATTCTGAGTTGAATGCTGTCAATTTTGTGTTTCTACGTCAAGGTTGACGCAAGTTATAACGATTTCAATTTTTTCGAACTTTGTTCGATACGTTTGTGGTGTGAGTAGTCGCGGAGGAATTTTTTCGAACAAAATTATTTTCTAAAAAGAACTTTTGACCATAACTCATTTCAGGTACCACGTAAAAGGCTCTAGTTTTCAAAGTTGGATAGGGCAGAAGACTGGCTTTCATTTGATACCAAACAAGCTATACGTTAACGCTGACTTATACACCGAAAAACGTCTTTGACCACATAATGATATTTTTCAGCCACCACGGTTTTGGTAATAACTTTTTTTAGGTTCCACCAAAAATTTTCTAGTTTCCGCAGTTCGATAGCTCAGAACAGGCGCTTTCAATTGACACTAACCAAACTATAGATTCTGGCCGACATGTTCCCAATAGCGTCAAAATACATTTGAAATATTAATACTACTGGACCACTGCCACCGTTTTGGCCATAATTTTTTTCAAGTACCGCGTAAAAAGATTTAGTTTCCGCTGTTGGACACCTAAGAGTTAGAGCTTTCATTTGATACCAAAAAAGCTATAGGTCACCGCTGACTTATATGCCGAAAAACGTCAAAATATTTTGGCTAAATATTGCGTCATTTTGACGTACTTTAGGCTATAACTTTATTCTGGTACCGCGTAAAAAGTTCTAGTTTTCATTGTTAGTTGGGGCAGAAAAAGAGCTTTCAGATGATACCAAAAACAGGGTTATATTTGTCTTACTTGCCGAAAAACGTGAAAATAGATCTACTTCATGTTTTGCTGCCTAAACGTCAAATGTTTGGCGTTTTGGCGTCATAACTTAAGGATAGTAGGTGTTACAGCCTTGAAAGTTACAGATCCAGTCCAGAATTGAATTCTCTACAATTTGGCGTTTTCAGTATATTTATATGACTTGTAGAAGTTGAATTATTCTCATTATCATAATTATTAGGATAGTTCATATTGTAAATATTAATACAAGACTAGTGCGTCTAGTTTAGACTAGTTAGACTAGATCTACAACGTGAGGTCAAGCAGTGTTTGACAATAAAATCTTTTTCAAAAATTTTTAAATTTTACTTCAAAATTGAATGACAGTTTCACTTCAAATTTGACAAGCGCGTCTAGTTTAGACTAGTTCGACCAAATCTAGTACCTGACGTAAGTTAATGTATGACGATGAAAATTGTTTAAAAAATTTTTTAAATTTAGTTAAAAGTTGAATTACAATGCGATTTGATCGCATATGAGGTGATTATAGGTAGTCACTAAAGGGAAAAATTCCAGGAGCCATAACGTTTGTTAGGGTTATGGTATCGACGTGAAATTTGTTTTATATGCTTGTGCTTGTCAAGAGCTATCAATTGATATGTCGCATGATGACGTAAACGGCGACCAATGGTCAGTATAAAAATAATAGTCATACGTGACTGGCCGTTGCGTCCTTAAACGTCATGTAAGGTATCATCGGAAAGCCCTTTCAATTCTGAGTTGAATGCTGTCAATTTTGTGTTTCTACGTCAAGGTTGACGCAAGTTATAACGATTTCAATTTTTTCGAACTTTGTTCGATACGTTTGTGGTGTGAGTAGTCGCGGAGGAATTTTTTCGAACAAAATTATTTTCTAAAAAGAACTTTTGACCATAACTCATTTCAGGTACCACGTAAAAGGCTCTAGTTTTCAAAGTTGGATAGGGCAGAAGACTGGCTTTCATTTGATACCAAACAAGCTATACGTTAACGCTGACTTATACACCGAAAAACGTCTTTGACCACATAATGATATTTTTCAGCCACCACGGTTTTGGTAATAACTTTTTTTAGGTTCCACCAAAAATTTTCTAGTTTCCGCAGTTCGATAGCTCAGAACAGGCGCTTTCAATTGACACTAACCAAACTATAGATTCTGGCCGACATGTTCCCAATAGCGTCAAAATACATTTGAAATATTAATACTACTGGACCACTGCCACCGTTTTGGCCATAATTTTTTTCAAGTACCGCGTAAAAAGATTTAGTTTTCGCTGTTGGATACCTAAGAGTTAGAGCTTTCATTTGATACCAAAAAAACTATAGGTCACCGCTGACTTATATGCCGAAAAACGTCAAAACATTTTGACTAAATATTGCGTCATTTTGACGCACTTTAGGCTGTAACTTTATTCAGGTACCGCGTAAAAAGTTCTAGTTTTCACTGTTAGTTAGGGCAGAGAAAGAGCTTTCTGGTGATACCAAAAACATTAGGGTTATATTTGTCTTACTTGCCGAAAAACGTCAAAATAGATCGACTTCATGTTTTGCTGCCTAAACGTAAAAAGTTTGGCGTTTTGGCGTCATAACTTAAGGATAGTAGGTCTTACAACCTTGAAAGTTACAGATCCAGTGCAGAATATGTAGCTCTACAATTTGGCGTTTTCAGTATGTTTATATGACTGGTAGAAGTTGAATTATTATCATTATCAGAATTATTAGGATAGTTCATATTGTAACAAGACTAGTACGTCTAGTTTAGACTAGTTCGACCAAATCTAGAACCTGACGTACGTTATTGTGTGACAACGAAAATTTTTTGAAAAAATTTTCAAATTTTTATCAAATTTGAATCACAATGCGATATGATCGCATATGAGGTGATTATAGGTAGTCACCAAAGGGTAGAATTCCAGGAGCCATAACTTTTTTCAGGGTTATGGTATCGACGTGAAACTTGTTTTATATGCTTGCGTTCATCAAGTGCTATCGATTGATAGGTGGCATGATGACGTAAACGGCGACCAAGGGTCAGTATAAAATAATAGTCATACGTGACTGGGCGTTACGTCCGTAAACGTCATGTGAGGTATCATTCGAAAGCCCCTTCAATTTTGAGTTGAATGATGTCAATTTTGTGTTTCTACGTCAACGTTGAAGCGAGTTATAACGATTTCAATTTTTCGAACTTTTGTTCAATACGTTTATGGTGTGAGTAGTCGCGGAGGAATTTTTTCGAACAAAATTGGTTTCTAAAAAGAACTTTTGACCATAACTTATTTCCGGTACCACGTAAAAGGTTCTAGTTTTCAAAGTTAGACAGGGCAGAAGACGGGCTTTCATTTGATACCAAAAAAGCTATACGTTAACGCTGACTTATATACCGAACAAGCAGCAGTTTTATGCAAATCTTCAGAGTAGTCTTATGCAGTTAATGTGAAGACTTACGCTAAGTTTGACCTGCCGCATCAAGCTTTCCAATCCAGGTTAATTACAACCTGTAGATCTCAACAGCTCAAAATTATTCGACCCAACCCGAGCAAAAGCATTATTACCCAACCCGAGTCCAACTGGCTGCGAAACATTTTAAGAAGTAGAAATTGTGACATACTACCTTGTTTTTTAAATCAAGTTTAAAGATATTTTTAGCTAAACGAATAGCTTGCAGAAGCTGATTGTTTATGGAGTTCAGAGCAAAATTTACAAATGTAACACACTTTAATCTGAAATTTTAATCTTTAATCGTAAATTTACTAATAGGATTAGCCCGCACACCCAGACAATAAAAACCTTTTTGCTTGCCTTTAGACGACCGAATTTCGGAATGACCCAAATTTTTCAATGGTCAGTTGACATATGAATTAATTAATCATTGAATAATAAAATACTGAGCATGCTATTTTCAAGCTACGTAATAATTTTGTAATTTATACCGAATTAAACTGTTTTATAAACAAACTATCTCGGCGGCATTACTTCAAGGAAGGGATCCAGTTACAGGTGTCAAAACTTTTCTCAAGCAAAATTTTAAATATGGACTAGGGGGTATCCTGGTGTAAAACTGCTCTATAAATAATACTATCAGTGCGGCTATGTATTTATAATTTTCCTAGTTATTCATTCAGTTACATTTAATAACAATTTTCTAAACTTTTTTAAAAAGTCCTATTTTTTCCATTTTTGCTCAAAAAACTAGCACGTAAAACCAGCTCCTCCTGTGTTGAATGAATAACACGTAAAACATGCTTTTGGTCATTTCTTCCCTTAGCGTGAAAAAGCAGTATAAAGGCCTGCCGCCGCTGAGGCGGCCGCAGGAAAAACGTCTTTGACCACATAATGATGTTTTTCAGCCACCACGGTTTTTCTAATAACTTTTTTTAGGCTCCACCAAAAATTTTCTAGTTTCCGCAGTTCGATAGCTTAGAAAAGGCGCTTTCAGTTGACACTAACCGAACTATCGATTCTGGCTGACAGGTTCCCAATAGCGTCAAAATAAATTTGAAATATTAATAATACTGGACCACCGCCATGGTTTTGCCCATATTTTTTTTCAAGTACAGCGTAAAAAGATTTAGTTTTCGCTGTTGGATACCTTAGAGCTAGAGCTTTCATTTGATACCAAAAAAGCTATAGGTCACCGCTGACTTATATGCCGAAAAATGTCAAAATATTTTGACTAAATATTGCGTCATTTTGACGTACTTTAGGCTATAACTATTTTCTGGTACCGCGTAAAACGTTCTAGTTTTCATTGTTAGTTAGGGCAGAAAAAGAACTTTGAGATGATACCAAAAACATTAGGGTTTTATATTTGTCTTACTTGCCGAAAAACGTCAAAATAGATCGCCTTCATGTTTTGTTGTCCAAACGTCAAATGTTTGGCGTTTTGGCGTCATAACTTAAGAATAGTAGGTGTTACAACCTTGAAAGTTACAGCTCCAGTCCAGAATTGAATTCTCTACAATTTGGCGTTTTCAGTATGTTTATATGACTTGTAGAAGTTGAATTATTCTCATTATCATAATTATTAGGATAGTTCATATTGTAACAAGTCTAGTGCGTTTAGTTTAGACTAGTTTAAGATGTTAAATTCCAGCGCAAATTAATACGTAAAAATTTGTTAAATTTTGAAAAATTTTGGTAAAAATTGAAATGTAAAGAGATTTGTTCCAACATGGGCTGATTTTGATTAGTCACAAAGGGTGAACCTTAAGGGGGCGCTCCGGGAATCAAGGATTTGGGCCGTATTTTTTAAAAACAGCCAAAATGACCTATCATTCTTGAAGGAAAGTTGTCCAAAACACTATTTCTGATGTTTTGACGTGCATATCTCCATAGCAAAAAATTTGGAAAAAATTGGACATTTTACTGATTTTATTCGACTTTTACACAAATTCAGCAAGTAAGCCAGTGCATCAACGCTTTTTGAGGTTTTCCAAACAGACGATACGTAGAATTTATTAGTCGTAATGAAAAATTAAAACAATTTTATTGCGTTCTGTGCAAAAAAATCGCACAAGAAACTATTTTCAGAAGCAGCAGACTCAAATATAGACTATGTGAATACAAAACCAATTTTTCGGCATTCAATTATAAAATGCTGGTAAAATATTTTTCTACAAAATTTTACACAATTATAGCCTTAGGCTCTGCGAAGTTGAACAATTTTTTAGTTTTTTAAAATAAAGCTTAGAAATTTTTTTATATGAATTTTATTGCTCTGAGTTCGACTTCGAAAACACATAATGACATTTTTTATCCAAACCTGACATAAATATTAAAAACCAAAATAATGTTCAACTAGAAAAGCACATAAGCTATATTTTGGTATATAAAGTGTGACTATACGCAAAGTATAAGCAGAGTTATCGTTTGCCGAAAATTCACTCACGTTTGGTGCTCTGGGAGTCACGTGACATGATCATGTGATTTGAAATTTTGCCTCCAGTGTTCTTTTGTGCCATAGTACATATATGTATAGTAAAGTTTGACATTTGCCAATTGTTTTGCCAATTTTCGATGTAACCCCCGATTCCCGGAGCGCCCCCTTAAAAGGCCCATAACGGACAATAAAAATCCGACATCAAAAATTGACATCAATCGTTTAGATTTAAGAAGCTCTTTAAAATAAGGGGTCACATGACCGTGTCACGTGAGCGTACCCTGAGATATTTATTTCGGCGTGATCTGAAGTGCCAGGTGGTCATGTGACCCCTTTTTCGAAAGCCCTTCTCGCCAGCAATCCAATGATGCTATTCTTGTGTCCGTCCGAGTTCTTTAAGACCAGTTATGGCGCCTTTAAGGATTTGATAAAAAGAACACTTTTCGTAATGTAGTAATTACGATTTAATTATGATAACAGTGTTCTATGGTGTGAAACCTTAAAATCCCCATAACTTTTGTTATGGGGGTCGCAGCCACTTTGGAATTTCACCATTCGATTGGCGAGACAAAGTGCTTTCAAGTGAAGGGTCACATGACCCCTTTACTGTAAGTTGACGTAGTTTTGTCCTTGGCGCCCGGACAAAAACCGCTATAAACAGCCCCAGACGCTTTTTATCAAAAAATTATGCATATTTCTACGCTTACCACAGGATGTACAACATTTTTGCAAAGTATCATGAAGAATCTGTCATTATCATTATTTTTAGTATAGTTCATATTATGTAATTAATATTACAAGTCTAGTGCGTCGGGCATGTTAGGAATCTATGTACGTGAAGCAAATACGCGGATCACAAAAAGGACAAAAAAATTTGAGAAAATTTCTGATGAAGAAATGCCTTAGATCTATACGCAAGTATGTGATCGAAATGCAATACTTTCGTTTTTCTAAAAAACCCAAGTTAAAAAATTGAAAAAACGACCCCCGGCTGGACTCGAACCAGCGACCAGAGGGGTGAGACTCCTCGATGCTAACCACTACACCACGGGGATTACGACAATGGTAAGTTAAAATCAGTTTAAGTTATTTTGTTTGTTTTATTTAACACAATGGACTGGTTCCAAAAATTAATTTTATTTCCATAAATAGAATTAAGCTTAGGAGTTAACCGAAAAATGATAATCGGGTTATGAGCTTTTGTTTGGTATATTTGAAACTGGGTTTGGTGCATTAAAAACTGGATTATTATATTTATCATTATGCTTAGGATAGTTTATATCCTATTAATTACAAGTCTAGTGCGTCT
Source organism: Trissonchulus sp. WLG1_4 (assembly GCA_030248245.1). NCBI lineage: Eukaryota > Metazoa > Nematoda > Enoplea > Enoplida > Ironidae > Trissonchulus > Trissonchulus sp. WLG1_4. The sequence goes on from JASANF010000157.1 coordinate 29,408, forward strand.
AGTTTAGACTAGTTAGACTAATAGTATTTATCTTAGTTTAGTCTATTTCATGCTACATTATTTAAAGATGAACAAAAAATTTTTAAATTTTTTGCCTAAATTCAATTGTTTTGGGATTTGATCACCCATGGTGTGATCTGTACAATTAGCCCCTTTTGGGAAAAGTTTTCAGGGGCCATAACTTTTGATACGGTAATGGTACAATTATAATTTCAACGTCATTTGGAAGGAAATTGTTAGAGCTTTAAAATGATGGGTCATATGACCCTGTGACGTGACGTTTAACGTACGTCAAAATTTAGAAAGTGAAATTTTGACTTATTTTCAGGACGTTGCGCCATCATGTGATATGTCATCTGAAAGCGCTAAAAATTGTCTTTCTAATGACGTAATTGTCATCTTTCTACGATGTTCCTAGCCTAAGCTGTGGCCATTTTTGTGGTTAACCTCCAGAAATAACTGACTACAAAAATGGCCTGTCGCGGAGGATTCTGCGGAGGAAAAATAACTCCATTTTACGCCCTTTTAAACTCAAAGGCACAGCTTAGCGGTTTAGTATGAAGCATTAACGCTTCTTTTAGACACTTTGATGAAACAGATTGGAAGTAAAGAGTTTTCTGTAATAACGTTTAAACGTTGCTTGTAGCAACAGACAAATAACTCAGATTTACGTTGCGTATAACTTTGGAACCAAGCCACTGCACGAGATTCGAAAGTTAAACGTCTTAATAACACACATAGTTCTAACTGATATTTTAATATGGAGATGATATCTTCATTATCATTATGAATAGGATAGTATAAGTATATTAATTATTACAAGTTTAGTGCGTCAGGTATGTTAGGGATGTATGTGCGTGAAGCAAATACGCGGAACCTCAATTAGACAGAAAATTTGAAAAAGTTTCTGATGAAGTAATATTTGTAGGGGATGGGGGGAAAACTGCCCCCAAAATTCGGTCATAGGGGAGGAAAGCGGGTCACTCTAGTCACAGTAAACCATTTGAACAATTAAACGATAACCTAAATTTTGGCCAAAATTTGTCAAAACCAGTGCTTTTTGGATAAACAAATGGTAAGTATGATATGCAACTATATGATTCGAATCGAATACGTATTCATAGTGTTATGATCGAAATGCTTACCAAAGAAATGACATCATTTGTTGTGCTCAAAAAATCTTGAGTTAAAAGTTTGAAAAAAAAAGACCCCCGGCTGGGCTCGAACCAGCGACCAGAGGGGTGAAAGGCCTCAATGCTAACCACTACACCACGGGGGTTACGACAAATGTAAGTTAAAATTGGTTTAAGTTAGTTTGTTATTATTATTTAACACACTGGACTGATTCCAAAAATTAAATTTATTTCCATAAAAAGAATTTAGATTAGGTACTATAATAATAATGATCAGCGTAACATAAGCTTTCGTTTGGTATACTCAAATCTGATTTATTATATTTATCATTTTGCTTAGGATAGTTTATATCCTATTAATTATTTACAAGTCTAGTGCGTCTAGTTTAGGCTAGTTCGACCATGTCGTATTTATCTTAGTTAAGTCTATTTTATGTTCCATTCGTTGAAAAATGAGCAAAAATTTTTTACATTTTTGCCTAAATTCAATTGTTTTGGGATTTGATCACCCATGGGGTGATCTGTACAATTAGCCCCTTTTAGGAAAACTTTTCAGGGGCCATAACTTTTGATAAGGTAGAGGTACAATTATAATTTTAACGTCGTTTTAGAGGAACTTGTTAGAGCTTTCAAACGATGGGTCACATGACCCTGTGACGTGACGCTTAGCGGACGTCAAAATTTAGAAAGTGAAATGTGGACATATTTTCAGGAAGTTGCGCCATCATGTGATGTCATTTGAAAGCTTTAAAAATTCTCTTTCCAACGACGTAATTTTCATCTTTCTACAATGTTCCTAGCCTAAGCTGTGGCAATTTTTGTGGTTAACCTCCAGAAATAACTAACTACAAAAATGGCCTGTCGCGGAGGATTCTGCGGAGGAAAAATAACTACATTTTACGCCCTTTTGAACTCAAAGTCGCAGCTTATCAGTGTAGTATGAAGCATTAACGCTTCTTTTAGACATTTTGATGAAACAGATGCTAAGTACCGTGGTTTCAGTAACAACGTTTAAATGTTGCTCGTAGCAACAGACAAATAACTCCGTTTTACGTTGCGTATAACTTTGGAACCAAGCGACTGCGCGAGATTCGAAAGTTAAACGTCTTAATACCACACTTGGTTCTAACTGATTCTTCAATATAGAGTTGACATGTTGATTATCATTATGAATAGGATAGTATAAGTATATTAATAAGTATATTAACAAGACTAGTGCGTCTAGTTTAGACTAGTTCGACCAAATCTAGATCCGGACGTAAGTCATTGTATGACAATAAAAAAATTTTGAATTTTTTTCAAATTTGTTCAAAATTAAATTTCAATGCGATTTGATCGCATATTTGATTATAGGTAGTCACTAAAGCGAAAAATTACAGGAGCCATAACGTTTGTTAAGGTTATGGTATCGACGTAAATTTGTTTTATAAGCTTGCGCTTGTCAAGAGCTATCAAATGGTATGTCGCATGATGACGTAAACGGCGACCAATGGTCAGTATAAAAATAATAGTCATACGTAACTGGACGTTGCGTCCCCTAACGTCATGTAAGGTATCATCCGAAAGCCCTTTCAATTCTGAGTTGAATGCTGTCAATTTTGTGTTTATACGTCAAGGTTGACGCAAGTTATAACGATTTCAATTTTTTCGAACTTTGTTCGATACGTTTGTGGTGTGAGTAGTCTCGGAGGAATTTTTTCGAACAAAATTGTTTTCTAAAAAGAACTTTTGACCATAACTTATTTTAGGTACCACGTAAAAGGTTCTAGTTTTCAAAATTAGATAGGGCAGAAGACTGGCTTTAATTTGATACCAAAAAAGCTATACGTTAACGCTGACTTATATACGGAAAAACGTCTTTGACCACATAATGATGTTTTTCAGCCACCACGGTTTTGGCAATAACCTTTTTTTAGGTTCCACCAAAAATTTTCTAGTTTCCGCAGTTAGATAGTTCAGGAAAGGCGCTTTCAATTGACACTGACCAAACGATAGATTCTGGCTGACATGTTTCCAGTAGCGTCAAAATACATTTGAAATAATTATAATACTGGACCACTGCCACTGTTTTGGCCATAATTTTTTTCAAGTACCGCGTAAAATGATTTAGTTTTCGCTGTTGGATACCTAAGAGTTAGACCTTTCATTTGATACCAAAAAAGCTATAGGTCACCGCTGACTTATATGCCGAAAAACGTCAAAATATTTTGACTAAATATTGCATCATTTTGACGTACTTTTGGCTATTTCTTTATTCTGGTACCGCGTAAAAAGTTCTAGTTTTCATTGTTAGTTAGGGCGGAAAAAGAGCTTTCAGGTGATACCAAAAACATTAGGGTTATAGTTGTCTTACTTGCAGAAAAACGTCAAAAATAGATCGCCTTCATGTTTTGTTGCCCAAACGTCAAATGTTTGGCGTTTTGGCGTCATAACTTAAGGATAGTAGGTGTTACAACCTTGAAAGTTACAGATCCAGTCCAGAATTGAATTTTCTACAATTTGGCGTTTTCAGTATGTTTATATGACTAGTAGAAGTTGAATTATTCTCATTATCATAATTATTAGGATAGTTCATATTGTAATAATAACTAGCTTAACGTCACAAAAGCTAATCTAAGCGGAATCTGAATGTTTAACAGCTTTATAAAACGCACTTTTTTGGTTTCCTGGGTTATTTTTCCAGAACACGCGGAATTGTGAAGATGGGAATTTTTATTATCCAATACTGCAAATATTAAAACATTTAATATAATCTAATATATATAATTAAATATTATAAAATAAATATAATTTGTTACAACCGATTTTGGATGAATAACTGTTTGAATTTGACCGGTCAGTGTAAAATAGTTTAAAGATGTACAGATGTTGGAGTTGGATATCAAGTGTGAATTTTGTACAATATTTGCATTAGTTAATTTTTGTAAAAACGTTTCCGCAGAATGTTAATTACAAATTATGATGTACAATAAACAAAAAACGCACAAATATTCAAATATCTTTTAAGAGGCTTTTACTGTCTATATTACAAAAATGTTTGTAACTGGGTATTTTGCATTTAAATTTACAAATCCTTTACAAATTTCAATATTTGTAATAAATAATTAATGTCAAATGTTATTGCATGTTTAATTTTATTTATTCAGTATTTTTCTATGTACATCATTGCATGAAAAATAAAAATTTTGTAGTCAGTTTTTTAGCACTGCTTTGTGAACTTTCAAAGAACTTTACCTCAAATTAGCAACTAAAACAAAAACATGAACAGCATTGATGAAGTAAATATGTTAAATTCTGAACCGGGGGACTAATGGAGTCTCTGAAAAATACGCAGAGCGCTAGCAGAGATTTTGACCGCTAAGTCGCCTAAGCGTCCCAGTTCAGAGAATAACGCTTAGCTTCGAGCTAGGTTTTTACAAATCAATCGCCTGGAAATCACTTAGTTGACAGGTCCGTTCCACCACGGGCGAATGGCGAAACCACAAAGCCTACACGGCACGACTAAGGCCGGCAACTAACTAACTAAAAGCTTTAAAATCTGCGCCTATAACAACAGCATAAAGTTTGGCAATTTACTGACACTGAAAAGGCAACGGAAATCAAACACAGAAGAAGGGCTTAATTTAGAATATAAACATTATTAAAAACGGCAAAAACTCAGTCACTAAAAATAACGCGTGAGCACCGAAAAAAATTCCTAACACCTGTGCCACACGATAATGCGGTTAATCCGATAATTTTGGTTCTTGGCAGAGAGAAAAAAACACTGACCACACTTCTTGCTGGTCAAGCCAAGGGTTCACACCGAAGGAAGTGCAAGTTACGACGAAGTCATTTTAAGAGTTCATATCTTTTTCCCCGCGAGTTCATCATAGCAAATATGAAAACCCTGCTGTATGTGTGTAATTTTCCAACAATGTGGCAATGTTTAATTTTAGAATTTAAAGAACGGATCGTATAATTTCCATAAACATGATGAAGAAACTTTAGCTCTTGACTTGGCTTGCTGCCACGTGAAATTGTTTCATCAGCAATTGCAATGCGAAGTCAGTGTCTAACGTGATCTTTAGGCGAAAGAGAAGCGTTATAATGATAATATAAACAGTGCCAAACTGCGTTTTTAATGCGCGCGTTTTAGTTGTGTGAATTTTGAAGTATAAAGAGACTATTTCTCATCTTGGAAATGTCAACCTTGCAAAGTACCGGTCCGGCCGATCACAACAGGTGCAGAGGTGACGTCTAGGCAGCTCTGATACACAACACTAGGACGGGTGCTAGCGATGTGGACATTTCCATTGCATATACTTTCAAAGTAAAGCATGAAAATATGTAACAATTTAGAACTAAAACATAGTAACACAATTTTGCGCGATAAAAGCAATTATAACAAGTACAAAACAGAATAACCAATAAAACTAATGACAGCACAAGTCCCTAAAATTTTGGCGTAACTGCCGCAGAAAAACAGCTTAAGCACAGCACTAAAACCACAGATAAAATCCCTAAAGAATTTGCCTACATCATCCCAGGTCATTTTCCGTTTTGGTTCAATCCTTCAGAGTCAAAAGTTTGTTCGACAACAAACTCTCAGTAATTTCGACTTTACGATATTAAAAGAATAACGCCAGATTCAAAGTTCCAGTTCGGTTTTTGCGCCCCTGTTCAGAAAATTAATTTTAAACCAATTTTAAACAACCGCATAATACGATAAAAGCAAATAATAAAAACAAGCAAATACTTTTACAAATTTTAACGCAATTTTCTTGCCCCCCTCTCTGCAGGTCTCAGTAGATATAACAATAACTATAACTATAGGGATTGCTCGAATTAAAGTCCAGAGTGCTAATCATTACAAGACTCCGTGTATCCGAATCAATAAAGCTCAATAGTGAGTTAGTTCACCCGCCCACTCACACAACTTGTCTTTGTTGTTCGCGATCCAACGCCGGACTCACTCACACTCAAATACCTGCAGGATTTTTAGGTTAAAACAGTTTCGTGTCGTTTTGTGGGATCCCCTTAGTGTCGTTGCGAGAAGCTCCATAACTTAACCCAATTTCGTGTCAATAACTAGTTAAAATTTCTACCATTATCACTCTGCTTTCTTTAAACCGTATCAACTTTCTGTGAGCCAAGGACACTAACTGGGTACTGGCCAGGTTCCTCTTGTGCCTTTGCTCGGCCACGTTCGAATACCATTTTACCTTTATCATTTACCATTTTACCGTACCATTTTCTCCAACAAATAAAAGCAGTGTATAATAGCGTTTTGTACTAGCACTTTTATGACGGCTATAACGTCTATAAAATTTAAGATACTGAAATTATATGAAATTCATAACATAAATAGTACATACTAGCTGTGCAATAAGAACAAATGACAACTAAACCGTGAGGGTTCATTCCATTACCGGTTTTAATTCTACTCCATTTTTTTAGTTAGTTCATTAAAAAGAATGGGTTTACCAAGTTAAGCTATATTTGAGGAATGGCATTCTTAAATAAGATTTTCAGTTAGAGGAGTTTAACGAAAATGTAGGACCAGGTCCTACATCCGGCGCTTTATTAAAAATCTCGCACCCTTTTTGCCGAACAGTGCCGGATAATATAATGGCTCTGCGATTCAAGAGCATATACGGCGCTGTTCGGGACTAATGGCGCCGGATATAGGATATGGGCCAAAGGCCCGGTTCACACAGACTTACTTTTTACGATAGCCTTTTTACTTTTTGGTTTATACTTCTTACTTTGGCAAAAGTGTTCAGACAGGCTTACTTTTTATTTAAGGAAGATCACATTCAATTGGCTGGCTTTGGCTCACTTGTATGTCAAAAACAAATCTAACCCATAAAATGAAGCTCAATAGGTGGAGCTTCTCTCAGAGCATTTTGATTGGCTAGATTGCAAAAGTAAAAAGTAAAGTAGAACGCGTTTTTTTCTACTTTTACTTTTGGCCAAAAGTAAAAAATACGTTCTGTATAAACCGAAATTTTTATTTTTGGCGCAAAAGTAAAAAGTAAAAAATATGTCAGTGTTAACCGGGTCAAAGCATGCTAAATCTGGTATAAGGATTGCACCAAGTCAATATTTAGTCACTGGTTTTTGTTGAAAAAACCTAATTCACGTCCACGGTGATGATTCGCGGTGCCTGGTTGTTCGCCACCAGAGGAGCCAAAGCGGCGCTCAGCACGTTTTCCGGCTTTCTAGGGACTTTATAGCCTTTCAAATTGATCATAGCCGCCACCAGAAGCCCCATAGTATAGGTGTATATATTCATGCCCATCCGCAGGCGTAGGTGTTGGCTGTTACAACGGTGGTCACGGATGTTGCGTGTGCCACAGATCGCAGCCATCAGTTCCGCAGCGGCTACTTCCCACAAAACAATCCCCGCCACAACGGCGACCATCAGTTGGACCAGGCTGAAACAGATGTTGAAACAAATGAAACAGCTGCTTTTTTTACCCATACATATGTACTTAAATTTATTATAGGTTATTCCTGAAAATGTTTCGAAAATGACCATGTTTCAAATTTGGACACGTAGCATTTTTGTTCCGTCAAAACGGTTTATTGGGTCCGTGTTTTCGATTAACTATTTGTCAAAACCAAATGGATGAGATTTAAAAAATAAAACCCGTTTGGGTATTTAACTTTCCTCTATCAGTTGATGTAAAATATATGGTCAATTACGTAGCCACGGCTGAGTTATTCCGGTTTAAGGGGGGCTACCCAGGTCAAAAATCAAAGTTCTCCAATTTTGCTTATTTTCACATATGTTACTCCCCCAAGGCACCTCTACCTCAGATAAGAACAATTAAGCTTGAAGGTGCACTTTTGGTTCGGTGCGTTTGTCAGTGTATTTACATAGGCAAAAGAACGCCAAAAAGCCAAAAAGTAGCCCTTATTTGGACAGTTCTAGCACAAGCCACATTAAGCCATTCAGGCTGAAATTTGGCATAGTAGTAGCCCACATGTATGCGCAAAATTTTGTGATCCGGATTTTTGATATGTATTTTCAAATCTAAAATCGAGGGCGAAATGTGAAAAAATGGCCGTTTTTTGGACCCGCCAAATTTGAGTGATTTTACATTTGACGTCATTGCTTAGGCCATGGGCAAAAGTTTTAAAAAATGGATCCTAGAGGTTGAGATATGACGTTAGGCTATCGAATCATGTAAAAATTAGGTTCGTCAATTAACAAAAAATTTCGAGTAAAGGGGCGCTTTGCAACCACAAAAAACTTTTTTGCGCCTATGATTTACACGTAAAATTGAATTTTTGGGGGCCCCCGAGTAAAAAATTGGCAATAGCATTGGTTCCAGTTTGTTACATCTGCGATGCGCCTTCCCTGGGGCTACATTGCGTGCAAATTTGAAGCGAATCGGATAACCTACAATTTTCACTTTTTCAGGTAGCCCCAACCCCGCCTTAAGCGAAGGCGCTACCTGCAAATAGGAAAATTTTAGGTTCTTCAATTCGCTTCAAATTTGCACACAATATAACCCCAGGGAATGCGCATCGCAGATGTGACAAACTGGAATCAATGCTTTTGCCAAATTTTTACTAGAGGCTCCCAAAAATTCAATTTTTTGTGTAAATCATAGGCGCAAAAGAAGTTTTTTGTGGTTGCAAAGCGTCCCTTTACTCGAAATTTTTGTTAACACTGACGAAGCTGATTTTTACATGACTCGCTAGCCTGTGCCTGACGTCAAATCTCAGCCTCCATGATCCATGTTTTTAAATTTTTGCCCATGGCCTGAGCAATGACGCCAAATGTAAAATCACTCAAATTTGGCGGGCCCAATAAACGGCCATTTTTTCACATTTCGCCCTCGATTTTTGATTTGAAAAT
>JASANF010000158.1:0-13350 GCA_030248245.1 Trissonchulus sp. WLG1_4
ATAACTAAATAAAAAATCCAATCAATTAATCAAATAAATAAATAAAGTGCACGATGATTGATGAAGTTATTTTTTTCAGATATCGCCTTTACGTCATATCTAGGCGTCATATGTAAATAAAACTTCTATAAATATTTCCAGGCTATTCATTGCAAAATTCAAATAAGGTTGACAACCTATCAGAAAAAGTTTCATCTTAAAGTGTACTAATCAAAAGTATGTAAAGCGAAAAAATAAAAATGTAAACACTAACTCGACTTCGGCAACGCTGCCCAGAAAGCCCTTGCTCTGCAGATTCTGAGACAGCTCGGTGTGCGGGACGATGAAGGTGGTGTTGTCGAAGTTCACGTCCTTGATCAGCTCGGGGTACTGCCCGTACATGTCGTCCACCAGCAGGTAGCCAACCTAAAAAATAAAAAAATAAAAAACACTGATTTTCATGTTATAAAACTTGTTTAAGTTAAAAAACGTGCAACAGTGACGAGCTATATGAATACTACCAAGAGTACATAATGGGAAGAGTATGACACTCTTCCCATTGGCCAGCTTGGCAGCGCGGTAGATGCGTTGCACAATAACGGCCAAAAAAGGACCCAAACGGGACCCGGTCTCAAATGGGTACCTGGTACCCAAACGGGCCCTGCAGGTACCCAAACGGGCCCTCCAGGTACCCAAATGGGACCCAGGTACCCAAACGGGACCCAGGTACCCAAATGGGACCCCAACGTATCTGATTGGCTGATTGGGGTACCCAAACGGGCCCTCCAGGTACCCAAACGGGACCCAGGTACCCAAACGGGACCCAGGTACCCAAACGGGACCCAGGTACCCAAATGGGACCTCTTTTCAAATCTAACAGCCAATCAGATTGCAGCAGCTTTTAGCTCCGCCTACAATCAAGCTACCGTAATCCCGCGTGCAGCAGCATATGCTACGTTGCTGATAATGCTCTTTCTAGAACTTTTTAGTATTCTTATGCCCCGAAGACTTATTATAAGACATAAACAAAGTCTTACTAAACTGATGGAACTTAGTTAAAACTATTGTATATTTTTTAAAAATAACCGCTGTCAAAATGGTCACTCTTTGCCTATTTTATGCCAATTTTCAGAAATATATATCTCAAATCAGCTGCGTCTTTGTTATTTGGGTCCTATAATAAGTCTTTAAAGCAGCAAAATGCTAAAAATTAATAAAAACAGCATTATTGGCTTACATACATATCAATTACATATATATGCACGCGGGAATACGGTAGCTTGATTGTAGGCGGAGCTAAAAGCTGCTGCAATCTGATTGGCTGTTAGATTTGAAAAGAGGTCCCATTTGGGTACCTGGGTCCCGTTTGGGTACCTGGGTCCCGTTTGGGTACCTGGGTCCCGTTTGGGTACCTGGGTCCCGTTTGGGTACCTGGGTCCCGTTTGGGTACCTGGAGGGCCCGTTTGGGTACCCCAATCAGCCAATCAGATACGTTGGGGTCCCATTTGGGTACCTGGGTCCCGTTTGGGTACCTGGGTCCCATTTGGGTACCTGGAGGGCCCGTTTGGGTACCTGCAGGGCCCGTTTGGGTACCAGGTACCCATTTGGGACCGGGTCCCGTTTGGGTCCTTTTTTGGCCGTTATTGTGCAACGCATCTACCGCGCTGCCAAGCTGGCCAATGGGAAGAGTGTCATACTCTTCCCATTATGTACTCTTGATACTACCAAGAGTACATTAAATAGTATGACCATGTAGAAGGGACTCTCCTTGAGAGTGAGACACTATTATGTACTCTTCAAACCACTAAGTAAATCTGAACGAAAAAATGACCGGCAAACGGTGCTGCTCTGTACTACATACCTATAATACATGAGTCGTAAACTTTGCAGATTGTTAGATAGCTTACGATGAACACGTCACGCCATTCTAAAATGTGCAATGTAAAGACAATAAAACAGGGTTTTACAGCTCCGTTATATGTTCTTGTACAACTTTAGCCTAAGACAACAAGGCATTTTATCTACCTGAACGTTTCTGTCAATGATCCAGTTGACTTCAAAATCGTCATCATCTTCCCCGAGTCCGTTGATCAGAACTTCGCCAGTCTACAAACAAAGTATCAAAATTTGCGCTTTTTCAGAAATTCATCTTCGATACTAAATTGTCGATCACGTTTGTCACTGTTCACTAAGAATAAAGCTAGGGAGACAAAACGAACTGGCAGCTATATTGCACAACATACATGAATCACGCCAAAATAGTGTATGGTTACGGTTAGGTGTAATTAATCTTGACATATTTAACCCTTTCATGCATAATGTTGCTTCAGAGCAACAATTACCACCTCCTACTAATGAAATCTGTGAGGAAAAAGAAATAGCTATATATGTACCTTCATCCAGCCGACATAGAAAAAAAATTGAAACATTGTGAGCAGTGGAAAGTTCTCCCCAATCATGCCCCAAGAAGTGTAGTCTGGTTCGGTGGTGTACAAGTTTTGTCGCCCCATCAGGCAGGACAGGAAATAAACGTATACCGCAATGGTCACCACCTTAAACACCATATTAATATTATGATGTTTGCACCTATGAATCTGTTACTGAAGCAAAATTTTGAAAGAAAATTAGTGAAAGCTCAGCATTGGCCCAACAGCTCAAATCGTATAGATCTTGTCTGCAGATCCATATACGGATGGTTCAAATCCCCTCTGGGTCATTCCGATTCTGTCGTTCTTTCAGTGAGAATGCACCCTCTATGACACAATGAATGGTACTATTCCTTATTCTGCACTCTTGATGAACAGGTTTCCAATATAAATCGGTCTAATAGCCTATTAATGTGTGTAGCATATGTAGAGGAGTATATAATAGGTATCATGTGCTTCAGACGGTCAGTGCCTTATTAGAGACAAAAAATTAACAAAACCGCTTTATTGCAAGTACAAGAGTTCGCTTACCGGAAAGTAGCGAAGTCTTCTAATTTTCCCTCCTATACAGAAGTAAAAATTATTGTTACCTGTGTGTAAACCAAGGGCAAGCTAATCCAGTCGTGTATAATCAGCATACCACAACATCCACGAAAAGAATTCATCTCCTGAAATAATGAAAATAAAAATACTTTCTCATTGAAGATGATAATTGATAACCCATGAAGAATTCTAAGAATGAAAGAAAGAAATCCCAAGAAAAAGTCCACCTGGTTTAACTTAAATTTTCCACAAAAATATACCTACAGGCTTGCTACATATATCAGTCACAGCATTTTTTATTGTATTTGTCTACTTTCAGAAATTCATGTCTTGAAGCTCACGGTCTAACAGAAGAAGTGTCAAACTTTTTTTCTATTAGTAGATCAAGGAACCCAATCTTATGAGAGCTAAAATTAATTTTAAAGTCATTTAGACAACTTGCATCATTGAGGCTTCTGATGTGGTAATCATCATGGATGCGCCCCTCTCGACGCGCTTGCAAGGCTAGGTTGGCCCACCAAATTGAGGGCACGAAATAGATGCCATATTCAGAACTGGCTTTATCCAACACCACATTTTCTTTTTCCGTCATAAGTCCTAAAATTATCATGCGATGTTTCATGCAAGGAAAAACTGCATCGCGTAAAATGGACTAGACGGAATTAATACAATAGTATTGTTGATAAAATTCATACTAAGGAGATTCAGAAAACCCATGCTACATATTTTATCATTTTGAACACACCTTATTGCCATTGCCATTTGTTAATTTAAAAAGTCTTTACAAGAAATTGCAGGTAATTGTCTATAGTATACACAAGTCGCCAAATCGATGTACCTAAATCTCAATCACATAGTCAGAAACTGCATAAAAAATCAATTCAATTAATCAATCAAATAATCAAATAGTGTATGTGTAGCTTGCAATAAATTACTTTATTTACAATTAGATGATATTACATGCTACTGATCCTATACACGCGTGATCTTATATATACAGTGGCGTGATTATTTCGTAATTTTGCCCGTTGACCGGACGTACGCCTGTACGTACATATGAATCAACTTTAATGCTAAACAACTATTAGATCCCAAATTTAAAACCACCAAGCCTACCAGCATCAACAATATGCTGCATAGTCGGAAATCGTTTTTTCACCGGCCCCGAGACAAGTCTCAGCGTCAGAACGCTCATCAGGTTCATGTATCGGACCATGGTTCGTCGGATTATCCGGGCCCGTTCGTCGTAGCCGTGAACGTAGGACGCTATGGCCACGGCGGGTCGCTCGATCCAGGGGAGATTGAGACATTGGTCCCACCAACGCCCGATGATGACGGTCACGTAGAAACCCAGGGCGAAAGACATCGGAACCTGGTCGGCGAACTTTTGAAAGTAGAGGGATACCTCCTCGAAGTCTCTGAAAAAAGAATAGAATAGAAGAAGAGTCTGAAAATAGAATAGAATATACTAATAATTGTAGGATGAGGGTAGCGAAGGTGGGCGCTGTGGTGTAGTGGTTAGCATTCACGACGTCAATGCGAGCAGTTCGAATCCAGGCGCCTCCATTTCTTTCTTTCCTACGAAAATGAGCGATCCTCTTACTTTCAAATACAATGCGCTTTAAGATGCAGCCCGGCAGTATTCGAGGTGTAATTTTGCCCGCTCTAAGTATGAATCGACCCTAATGCAAAGAGTGCTCCATATTTGATTAAATTTTAATTAATTCCTATTCCTGGCGCGCCAAAAACGTATATAATTAGATTTGCCCAAACCCTGATCCTCTAAGGGTCGCAAGAGATTAACGCCATAAACCATTTTGCAAGTATTTTGCATTAGCGAATCATCGTTGGCGAAACAAAATATCAAATACACCAGTTCATATGACACTATGGTTATACTTATATCAGGAGTATATCATTCTTATAAATATGAACTAAAAATCTACATTAAATATGTACAAACTTTCGTCGCTCCACGGATAGACAGAATCGATAAATGATAGTGAGGGCATAGTACAGCATGAGGTAGATGACGAACTCCCGATAGACGAGTTTGTAGATGCTCCCGCGCCATCGCTTCAGCAGCTTCAGGAACGTCACGAAATTCGACGTGCTCACCTCCAATGAATACGTCACCGTCATTTTAATTCGTTGATTAATCAGTCAATTAACAAAGTGACAAGCCTTCGCGAAAAGTGACGAATATGAACGTAAAGTGACAGCACAGGGGTTAATAGGTCACTATTATTTTGATAGGAGGTTAATCAATCCGTCAATTAACAGCGTCGTTAAATCATGTCAGAGTTAGTCTGAATATTTGAGCGAAAACTGACGAACCTTCGCAAAGGGACAAACCTTCGCGAAACGTGAGGAATAGTGACTGTAAAAAGATTGGACAGATTTACATAGGTTTGCGAATAGTCTTCCCAAAATTAAATCAAGTCAAACACGAAATTGCTGTCAGAAAGATGAACGACTCAAGTTTGCGAACGAGAAAACAATGAACGCGCAATTCAAGGAAAAAATGACGGCTTTCAAAATAAAAACCGGCTAATCACGATTATTGACTGCTTATATATATTTAGTTAGTAAACGAATAGTGCAGGAAACAGCAAAAATTACAAATGAAGAAAAAATCATAGTTAATAACAATAAGACAGTTGAAGAAGTGAACTGATCACATAATGTAGTAACTAAGACGAGACAGATTTAGTTTTACGTCAAAAGTTACGCGCTAAGCGCTTTTAGTTTTATCCTTTATTTTTAAGGGGACACTTTTACTATACGCTTTTTTACTGGAGACACGCTATTATCTAAATAATTATGTACTGTACGGACAAATTTTGGGGACGAAGTTATCGCGACAGTTTACTGCACCATTACGTCTTCTGGGTATAAAAAAATATCGTAATTAACTCAAGGAGAACATAAAGAGTCAACGAATAAAAACTTTTCCCTTGTGTCACTAACTTTCAAGTTCAGGCCAAGCATGCAAAGGTAAAATTTAGTGAATATACAACTTTATTATTTACATATAATAAAAATGGTAGTATTTAATTTAATGGGCAAAAGTTCGTTTATTATTCCGGTTTAATTAACAAACCATCTATGGTATGAAATCTTTTGTAATAATAATAAAAATAGTAAAATATATAAGATTTTACACCAATAACGTGATTGCAGTAAAATCCATTGCAAAACGTTGATAAACTTCAGGTTTTAATAACGTATTATTTTATTATCTGACTGAATATTACCAATAAGATAATAAAATTAAAACCTGATTTTACACTAAACTTTTAAAAACTTTAAACTTAAAACCGTTCACAAATAAATATATTTTACTGAGGACCGCCCCAGTTTTAGTGTTTTCCCGGCTCTATAAAAATAAACGAGCGAAAAGCAGACAAAAACACACAAAAACTGATTATTACTAAAGTTAGCACATTTTTCACTCAACAGCGAAGTTGCCGAGAAAACCTAAGAAAACAGCCAAAAAACAGCAAATTGATAGATTTTTAAAAGTTGCTGAAAACTATTTACGCTAGCTGAATTGACATAAAGCGTGCATTGCAGCGTGTGGTAACATAACTGGGAGTGACTTGTTTACTAAGTTTTTAGTTCCAAAAAGGAAAAAATGCTGCTACATAAAATCATGCCATCTGTTTTCTCTCAGCGTTCATAATGATAAGGAAGGGTTTTACGCTAACTCTTCAACACTGAATAAATGTAAATTCACAAGAGTAATATTAAATAATGAAAAAATGATTGATACGCGAAAAAATGATTAATGCTTACAACTCCGAAAAACATACTTAGTTTACGTTGTAGTAATTTTAGAATCTTCCTTCTTTAATTAACTAAACTCTCAAGTTTGTACAATAATAACCAGTTCTGTAATCTACGTCAGGTAACTCAATAAATTTAACAGCAGTAAAAATTAATGACCGTCTGATATTAAGGAATTGCTTGCGTTTCAGAAAGGTTTTTTGAGAGTACATAACTGCAGAGTAAAACTGAATATCAATTTTAGTTACGAAGTCAACCTCAAGTCAAATTTTTGTCTAAAGCCTGTTTCACACGAGGTGGATTTTCAAGGGGATCCCCTTGGGGACACAAGGGGACGCGTGGGAATGCAGGGGATCCCCATGGAAAAATTTGCTGATCGTTCTCCGAGCGTTTTTTCAAGGGGAACCACATGCAGTGGCCAATCAAATAAAGTCACGTGAGTCTTGTCAACCAGATGCTCTACTAACCGAGCTAACCACCGCTGTTTTCGTTTGCAGATAGATTTCCTAAGTAACTCCAGCAACTATTAACAAAAATTTTCCATTGGTTATTGTCATATTTTTATTTCATCCCCTGTTAATATTGTCATATTTTTATTTAATTTCCTGTCATTTTTGATCGGCTTTGACAAACACCAATTTTTCGAAACATGCTTGATGTTGTGATACATGATAACACTGTAACTACGATGCGGATAACTGAACTTTTTGACGATTTAACTCTTGTGGACCTGTAGTCGAGTGATATAATGCTCGCTTTGTAATCAACAGGTCTGTGGTTCGACTCCCAGATGAGATATGAGTAAAGAATTTTTATATTTTATCTAAGTTGTCAAATTTTTTCTGTTTTTTTCAATAACTTTTTTGCTGTTAGAGAGACTTTGGAGCTGCTCAGCAGTAAATGTCTGAAGAAATCAGAAATTAAAAATTGTTTTATCCATAAGATAGAGGCCGCGTTTGATATTTTCTTTTAAATGTTGACAATCTGGCCTCACAATGTTCCGCTGCTTACTCAGCAGAAGTGCTTGTTAGGTCTTTACAACTGTTTTTAAAGACATCATAGTAGACGCTACTGTTCTGATACACCGCGTAGATACGGACTTTGTACCATTTCTGTGTTAAAATTCAATCGAAAATTTTAAATAGAAGTATTTAATTAATTTGTGTATAACATGACATATTATGGATAAATAATACCAAGAGTACATAATAGGATTATGTACTCCGATTAGATCCTATTGTGATAATAATAGTAGATAAGATATATGATAATAATAGTAGATTAGATCCTATTATGTACTCTTGATAATACTCGGCAACTTTTGCGGGTATTAGGATAGTCCAAAAATCGATAAGCCTACAACCACGACAACAAGTACTGGACAGCCATTTAAAAATGCACGTACAAATCCCCGCGCGAATCTGCCTCGTGTGAATGGCTTTCCCCAAGAGGATCCCCTAGGGGATCCACATGTGTCCCCATGCGTCCCCTTGAAAATCCCCTTCGTTCCCCATGCGTCCCCTCGGGGCCGCGTGGGGACTCCCACGGGGATCCCCCTGGAGATCCCCGTGGGGGAAGTCCCCTTGAAGATCCACCTCGTGTGAAACAGGCTTAACGATGCAGCATTAAAGTGATACATACCTGGTACGTCTTCAAGAACAAAACAAACGGTGAAAGTTACGACAGCAATCAAACAAATGACACTGCCATGATTCTCGAGTGAGTTAGGTATGCAGGCTAACTACTACTACTAAAATTTACTTCTGAAATCAAAAACAGTTCTAAGTAACGTATGTATTACCTCGAATAAAGCCCCTGTCTTGAATAAAGCCCCTGTCTCGAATAAAGCCCCCGTCAAGCCACTCACGAAAATATAAAACCCCCGTGGGCTTTATTCAAAACGTCCTTTTCACTTACGTCTGGGCCCTGTTACTCAAGTACAAGTCTTACATTTTGGGCCCTGTTACTCAAGTACAAGTCTTACATTTGTAACAACTGGAAATTTTAGAAACTTTAGGTACAATTACCTGTTATGTACAATTGTAAGATTTTACAAGAGCTCCACTTTTTACAACTGGTTTTTCAGCAACTGGGCCCATCTGGTCAGCAAAAATTCACCAAGAAATAAAGCCAAGCCCCCGCCTTGAATAAAGCCTCCGTTTGTAACTTCACGAAAAAATATAGACCCCGCCTTGAATAAAGCCCCCGTTTGAACCTTCACGAAACAACAAAGCACCCCGGGGCTTTATTCGAGGAAATACGGTATAACAAACTGGAAATAACAAAAATAAACAAATCAACTCTAAAAAACATAAGACTAAATTACATAAACAACTGCTACCTACAGTCTAGTTGCTGAGTTTGGTTGTACAAATTAGTTTTACAAATCCCACTGAGTTTAGTTGCTTGCGCGTGCGCCAAAGCAAAGGCTTGCAAGGAGAACCACAGTCACCCGACAGCCCAATTTCACACAAACACAAACCTGCATACAACAAGTCAAACCTAAATAATAGGAAGGGTGTTAATAATAGGCACGGAACATGTCGAGTATTTTGGGACATCGCAGTCTTGTGATTAGGGTAGGCGACTGCCAGTAAAACCAGACCTCCCGCCTCTGTGACAGCGCTTACTTTACATAGCAGGTAGCGGCATAGGTAGCTATTGGAAATTATGCTCACCGCGAATTTCTAACACTTTTGATACTCATGTGACTTCAAAACTTGTTTATACCTCCGAAATTGTATTCAGAAACCATGAAAAACAAATCAAATCAGTTTACTCAAACGAACGAACACAAGAATACTTAATCCCCGAAATACTAAATACAATCATTGAAACTTGAACCTTTAACAGTGCAGTGTTTAAAGACTGAGTGTGAACCGAGAACCGAGCCTTTATGCCAGAATGCTTAAATAAATAATTTAGGGCTAAAACTAAACCATCAGAGCTAATGTTAATATATTTTAGTTACGCTCGGCTTTTCACAAGGCAAAGATCGCTTCAAATGTCCAAATTCAACGGAAAAACTTTTGCAGCCACAATTTTGGCCGTTTTACGTGGCTAAGTTGTTAAATTCCCGAACATTGACGCTCTATCATGAAAATTTCTTCTTGGGTGACATTCAGGCGAACATCACACGGTATTCTGCAAGTCTGCAAGATATCACATATCATCTATAACCTCACGGGGTATTACACCGTGCCATATTACGCCCTATGGGGTGTCCCCGTGCCATTACGACGCCACTTGGCACCATAATATGATGCCGCAGTCCAACGTACATATATGCTCAATTCCTCATGATGTGACAGGCTTAAGGGACCGTACTTGACAAAAAATCAAAAATAGCCCACCATCATCGCGCATCCTTCAAAAACACATCCGATAGTAAATCGGCAAGCACTGATGGTACTGATATAACTAAAGTGTGACCAAAAATAGCTAAACCCTGAGAAAAAATAGTTGAAGGGATTACTCGCGCAACAACTTGCTGTACTCTTGATAGCAGTGTTGTCTTTTCCATTTTGAATCACTTGTATATATACTGTATGGCTTTGTAGCAGGGTCAACCAAATTTCCATCAGACTATACATCCAGGTGTAATCTACTTCTAGCAAATAACTTAGTCAATTTCTTACAAAAAATTCAGTCTGGTCTGGTTCGTTTTCTTTCAAAAATTTCGACCAAGCAGGTGTCAAATAAATTACTAAACAGCTCAAAAAGTTGTAAAAGTGAATGCAAATCTAGAAGCCGGCGGAAGACTTTGTTATTTACCAAGACGACACACAGAATGGACGCAAACCTCAGTGAGTTGCGACATCCTATGTTAGCTAGCCTGCGTCTATTTCTTGTGCGCATGCTAGTTAAGATCTATGACTGCGGCCACGTCTGTAAGTATTATTTGAAGGGCTGTATTCATGCCGTCAACCTTTCAAGACTGGATATAATTCAGGACCACACTCAGGTTCACAAGCCCCTGTGAATGCAAAACTCAAGGTGGCCAATCAGGTTTCACAAGGTAGTTATATAACCATGGTTTTACGTACGTTTGCATATGATCAGCATAATTATAATTTCATTACGAAATATTGCCTGATTCGTTACAAATTTTGTAGATTTTCTAGAACCGTGTTTTATAGCTCAATTGAAATTTCAACAGCACAAAGACTTGCTGCACTGCAAGTTTGTAATTTCAACTGAGCTAAAACAAGGGTTTTAGAAAATCTACGAAATTCGTAACGAATTAGGCGATATTTCGATGAAATGATGTGCTAGTCATATGAAACATACGTAAAACCAAGAGTACATAATGGGAAGAGTATGACACTCTTCCCATCGGCCAGCTTGGCAGCGCGGCAGATGCGTTCCACAATAACGGTCAAAAAGGTACCCAAATGGGTACCTTGGTACCCAAACGGGTCCTGCAGGTCCCCAAATGGGTACCCCAGCGTTCTGATTGGGCCCTGCAGGGTACCCAAATTAGTACCCCTACCCAACTCGGTACCTGAGGTACCTAAATGGGTACCAGGTACCCAAATGGGTACCCGCTCATCAGCCAATCAGATTGCAGCAGCCTTTAGCTCCGCCTACGAGCAAGCTACCGTAATCGCACGTGCAGCGGTATATGTGACGTTGCGAGTAATGCTGTCTTTACATTTTTTAGCATTTTTCTGCTCCAACGACTTATTATAAGACATAAACAAAGTCCTAGTTAACTGATGGAACTTAGTTAAAACTATTACATAATTTTTTAAACAATCGCTGTACAAAGTGCTCATTTTTTGCCTTTTTTATGCAATTTTTTAAGAAAATCTCATTTCAGTTGCGTCTTTGTTAATTAAAATCATTTTGTAAAGTTCCATCAGCAAACCAAGACTTTGTTTATGTCTTATAATAAGTCATTGGGGCCGAAAAATGCTAAAAAATGGAAAGACAGCATTACTCGCAACGTCACATAATACCGCTGCACGTGGGATTACGGTAGCTTGTTCGTAGGCGGAGCTAAAGGCTGCTGCAATCTGATTGGCTGATAATGGAGTACCCATTTGGGTACCTGGTACCCATTTGGGTACCTGGTACCCATTTGGGTACCTGGTACCCATTTGGGTACCTGGTACCCATTTGGGTACCTGGTACCCATTTAGGTACCTCAGGTACCCAGTTGGGTACCTGGTACCCATTTAGGTACCTCAGGTACCGAGTTGAATAGGGGTACTCATTTGGGTACCCTGCAGGGCCCAATCGGAACACTGGGGTAGCCATTTGGGTATCTGCAGGACCCGTTTGGGTACAAGGTACCCATTTGAGTAGGGGTACTCATTTGAGTACCTTTTTGGCCGTTATTGTGCAACGCATCTACCGCGCTGCCCAATGGGAAGAGTGTCATACTCTTCCCATTATGTACTCTTGGTAAAACCATTGTTTTATAAAACCACCTGTGTTAAATCCACCAAAGAGCCGAAACGTGGAGCGGAGCTCAAGAACGGAACTCGGAAAAAGTTCATAACTCTTTATTGACGCAGTACCGGACACGGAATAATGGTATATTTTGTACAAAACGATAACCGGCCTGAAAGTTTACTGTCGAATGAACAATAAATAATCAAAGGAGTTCTTTCGTATTAATTAACAGTACGTATATACCACATGAAAATCACATGATATATATATATATATATATATATATATATATATATATATATAATAGAAGTCAATTAACAAATCATACATGAAAATTGCCTGATAATAACCCTCCAGGGCCGGTTTCATAAAAGATCAGTTGCGATTCATTAGTAACACTGATATAAGCTAGAAAATAAGTTATAACTTTGCGTTAACTTGATGCTTCTGTTGGAAATTTTTACAACATATTGCCAATATGTTAGATAATGTGTGTGTAAACTTTTGTAACGTTTGCTTGATGCAGACAAAAGTCTAGCTAAGTCAAAGTCATTCATTAGTTCCAAATATTAGTAAATATTAGTGGTTCTGAAAAAATCACTAATATTTGCAACTAATGAATGACTTCAAGCTAGCTATAGTTTTCACTGGATAACTTGACTTTGATGAGATTTGAACCACACGTGGTGCAACATATTGGCTGCCTGTCATGAAAATTTCTAGCAGAAATATTGTGTAATGGCCAAGTTATACTTGATTTTCTATGTTGCACCAGTGTTACTAAAGAATCGCGATTCATTGTTTATGAAACCGGGCCCAGGGTACATTGGGGGCAGGCCCCACTAAGACTTGACCAGCCCAAATAAGCCTTCTTTTTTACTGCTGATTCAAAACAAAAACTGAAAATTTGCGCTTGGCCTTGGTTGCTGACATACAACACTAAAAATTAAACAACTGCCTTAACTGTAAGAAAAACATCTGAAATTTGTAAAAACATTGTACAAAAAACCGAACATTTTCTGCGAATTTCTAAAGTTTTTAAGACCGCCAGAGCGGGACAAGACAAGCACGCTTGAAATTTGTAGAAATCCAGGACAAGCCGCCTCTCCGCAGCATGAACTCCGTGCCGATGCTAACCAGTAAGAACCATACATGGACGTGCGGGGGTTGTCACCCCCCCCCCCCCCAGATGACAAGCTCACCCCCCCCCAGA
>JASANF010000160.1:0-20975 GCA_030248245.1 Trissonchulus sp. WLG1_4
CCCTGATATAGCTCAAGAACAGTGAAAAACGTGGTTTACCTGTGACTGTCCAAAGTTTGTGCGGGGAAAAATCCATATTGCGGGGAAAAAACCATATTGCGGGAAAAAACCCTAATTTGTTTGACGACAATTTTTGCTAAAAAAATTTGGCCGTAAAACGTAGTTTTGGCCTATACAACGACACGCCTTACGAAACCTGTTTTGGTGATGTTTCAATAAAATTTGGCATTTTTTGAAATATTCAGAGGCTTTAGCTGCTGTGTACCACTTAAATACAAGAATGGTAGACGCGGACGGTGTTTGTCCACCGTTTATAACGTAATACGCGCAAAAAATGTATTGTTAATGCATTCAACTATACATATATATATATATACTAAGAAAATGCATATTTGGGCTGAAGTCATTCAGTCGTCTTGTATATGTATATATACCACAAAATTTTAACCGTTTTTGTAATTTAATAAGTGAACAACCAAAATTATTATCAGCTTTGCAACTTATTCATTTGTCTGTATATATATACATATATATATACGTGTATTTATGCTGCTGAGTTTGTAATTTTTATTCCCTTTGACTATATACAGTAAGACCATTCAACTAGAAAAAATCCAGAAAAAAAGTTGAATAACTAGAAAAAAAACCAGAAAAAAGTTAGAAAATAACTAGAAAAATATCAGAAAAAAGTTAGAAAATAACTAGAAAAAAACCAGAAAAAAGTTAGAAAATAACTAGAAAAAAAAAACAGAAAAAAGTTAGAAAATAACTAGAAAAAAAACCAGAAAAAAGTTAGAAAATAACTAGAAAAATATCAGAAAAAAGTTAGAAAATAACTAGAAAAAAACCAGAAAAAAGTTAGAAAATAACTGGAAAAATATCAGAAAAAAGTTAGAAAATAACTAGAAAAAAAACAGAAAAAAGTTAGAAAATAACTAGATAAAAGCCAGAAAAAAAGTTAGAAAATAACTAGAAAATGACTAGGAAAAAACCAGAAAAAAGTTAGAAAATATATAACTAGAAAAAAACCAGAAAAAAGTTAGAAAATAACTAGAAAAAAACAGAAAAAATCCGGAAATAAATTAAAAACCTTGCATATACATACTAGAAACAGTGCATAAAACAACTAGACACCCTCAAAAAACAACCAGAATTCAATTTCAGAAAACGTATATAAAGAGCATGAACGTGGCTGAACAATAAAGAAAATCATCAGGGGCCGTATTCTCAAAATTACCTGCAAGTAAAGTTAGGCTAACTTTACCCACAGGTAAAGTGAAGGTAAAGTCGTATTCTCAAACAATGCTTAAAGCCAATGTGATAGCTAAGGTTACCCTTAAGTTTCGGTCCAGAAAAGTGCTTTATCTTGTTTCGCAGCTAAAGTTAATGTATTGTGCAAATTTTTAACTTCAACCGTCGACGATAACCTTGTTTTCAATTTTAACTTTACCTTTACCCACAGAATTAACTTTACCTTCACCTTACCTGTGGGTAAAGTCAGCCTAACTTTACCTGCAGGTAATTTTGAGAATACGGCCCCAGGGAACACTCTCAAAAAATTGAGAATGTCCAAGAAAGGGTTGGTGAAAAATCAGAAAAAAACCAGGGGCCGTATTCTCAAAATTACCTGCAGGTAAAGTTAGGCTAACTTTACCCACAGGTAAGGTGAAGGTAAAGTTAATTCTGCGGGTAAGGGTAAAGTTAAAGTTTACCAGAGGGTAAAGGTAAATTCTTAGAATACGGGGTAAAGATGAAGTTAAACTGTGGGTAAGGTTAAAGTTTAACCTTACCTGTGGGTAAGGTTAAACTTTACCTGTGGGTAAGGTTAAAATTTAACTTTACCTGTGGGTAAGGTTAAAGTTTAACTTTACCTGTGGGTAAGGTTAAAGTTAAACTGTGGGTAAGGTTAAAGTTTAACTTTACCTGTGGGTAAGGTTAAAGTTTAACTTTACCTGTGGGTAAGGTTAAAGTTTAACTTTACCTGTGGGTAAGGTTAAAGTTAAAATGTGGGTAAGGTTAAAGTTAAACTGTGGGTAAGGTTAAAGTTTAACTTTACCTGTGGGTAAGGTTAAAGTTAAAGTTTAACTGTGGGTAAGGTTAAAGTTAAAGTTCAACTGTGGGTAAGGTTAAAGTTAAAGTTTAACGGTGGGTAAGGTTAAAGTTAAAGTTTAACTGGGAGTAAGGTTAAAGTTCAAAGTTAACTGCGGGTAAGGCTACGGTTTGACTATGGGTGAGGTCAAAAGTTTAACTGTGGGTGACGTAAAGGTTTACTTCAACTGAATGAGGCTGAAGGAAAAGTTAAAATTTAGCTATAAGTGATGGCAAAAATGTATCAATTTTTTTTTTAAAATGTGTATGTAATAGTAAAATTTTGTGCAAATTTTGTTTGAAACTAGGCATTTGTGTGTTTTTCCAGTATTTGTCTCAGTTTTCTACAAGTTCGTCCAGTTTACATATAGTGTTTCCCTTTCTTTGCAATCACTTGAATTTATGGACCGCAAGAGCTAATGTTTGTGTAGCAGTGCAAAAAATTATATATCTGCTGTTTGTACACGATGCGTATATTCAAAGGTGGGATATAAAGCCCTCAGGTGCGGTGCTCATCTCCGTTACAGAGCCCTGGAACGTCAGGGGCGCCACATCTACAATGACGATACATCCATGGAGGGGGGGGCAACCCATACCCATCTGAAATGGGGGGCTCCGGACCAAATAAGGGGCGCCCCCCCTTCTTACTAAAAGTAGGCCAGGGGCCCAAATCGGTGAGGGGGGAGGCAAAACCGCTTAGGCAGGACCATGGCCCCCGGCCCCGCCTGGCTACGCCACTGGTTTTTTCATTAGCCCACCCAATCGCTGGTGCACTGCATAGTCCTTCAAGCGAGATTTATTTATAAAGCATTTGGGGGGGATAATATATAGTAGCGTAGCCAGGATCAAGTTGAGGGTGCGGCCAACGTGCCTGTTTGTCCGAAACTTTTCCCGGGGGGGGGGGGCGGGGTGCTACATTTTTATCTGAGGGGGGGGGGCAAATCGCTGAAGGGGGGGGCAAAACCGCTGAGGAAAAGGGTATGGGCCTGGCCCCCCACCAACCCCCATGGCTACGCCGCTGATAGTATACACGCATGCAGTTGCTGTCGCGAAAGGCAGAAAGAAGGAAAAGCGAGTTACAGAGTTGCTGCTTTCAGGGACCTGGGGGTGACCACCTTCAGTAAAAAATTACAGAAAATTTTGATTGTCAGGCCAAATTTGGTCAATTGTGGACGTATATCGGGAAATTTTTATACACATTTTTAAAAATTGGTAAAAAAAGCTCACCCTCACCCATTGCTAAATTTAAACTTTTCCTTCAGCCTCAGTTGAAGTAAACATTTACCTACCCCACAGTTGCAATTTTAACCGTAACCACAGTAAACTTTAACTTTAACCTTACTCACAGTTAAACTTTAACCTTACCCACAGTTAAACTTTAACTTGAACCTTACCCACAGTTAAACTTTAACTTTAACCTTACCCACAGTTTAACTTTAACTTTACCCTTACCCACAGGTAAAGTTAAACTTTAACCTTACCCACAGTTAAACTTTAACCTTACCCACAGGTAAAGTTAAACTTTAACCTTACCCACAGGTAAAGTTAAACTTTAACCTTAGCCACAGGTAAAGTTAAACTTTAACTTTACCCACAGTTAAACTTTAACCTTACCCACAGGTAAAGTTAAATTTTAACCTTACCCGCAGTTCAACTTTTAACTTTAACCTTACCCACAGGTAAAGTTAAACTTTAACTTTACCCACAGTTAAACTTTAACCTTACCCACAGGTAAAGTTAAACTTTAACTTTACCCACAGTTA
This sequence comes from Trissonchulus sp. WLG1_4, assembly GCA_030248245.1. Lineage (NCBI taxonomy): Eukaryota > Metazoa > Nematoda > Enoplea > Enoplida > Ironidae > Trissonchulus > Trissonchulus sp. WLG1_4. The sequence continues at coordinate 3,852 of JASANF010000160.1, forward strand.
AACTTTAACCTTACCCACAGGTAAAGTTAAACTTTAACCTTACCCACAGGTAAAGTTAAACTTTAACCTTAGCCACAGGTAAAGTTAAACTTTAACTTTACCCACAGTTAAACTTTAACCTTACCCACAGGTAAAGTTAAATTTTAACCTTACCCGCAGTTCAACTTTTAACTTTAACCTTACCCACAGGTAAAGTTAAACTTTAACCTTACCCACAGTTTAACCTTACCCACAGGTAAAGTTAAACTTTAACCTTACCCATAGTTAAATTTTAACCTTACCCTTTGGTAAAATTTTGAGAATACAACTTTACCTTCACCTTACCTGTGGATAAAGTTAGCCTAACTTTACCTGCAGGTAATTTTGAGAATACGGCCCCAGAAAAAAAACTAGAAAAAAACCAGAAAAAAGCCAGAAAAAACGTAGAAAACAGCTGGAAAAAAACTAGAAAAAAAACAGAAAAAAGTTATAAAAAAACCAGAAAAAAGCTAGAAAACATTCTCTATAGGGTCAGAAAAAAACCAGAAAAAAAGTAGAAAAAAACTAGATCGTGAGACTGGCAGTTAGAAAAAAACCAGAAAAAAGTCAGAAAAAGGTTAGAAAAAATTAGAAAAAAACCAGAAAAAAACCAGATATTCGTCAAGGCCGATTCACACGCTGCGATTTTACTGCGATTTTGCCGCAGCGTTTTCGCCGTTGCGGCAAAACGCACTGTTTGAACAGACGCAGCGATTTCAGTGCGGAATGCATGCGTCTTGATTTTTCGGCAGCGTTACGCCAGACTGCAATTCGGCTTGCGTTATCAGTGCGTTTTGATGCTGCGGACATGTTGGTTTTAACAATATTCGCAAATCTGTTTGTCATATTTTTAAAGCAGTAAAGACGCAGCAAAATAGTTTGCGAGACGCAACGTTTGTTCAGACGCTGCGTTTCGTGTGCGACACCCTGCGTCTTGCGTTTTGCGTCAAAATCGCAACGGCAAAAACGCACCGTGTGAATCGGCCTTCACAGGAAGAAAGTGGATATCAAAAATATCTCAATTATCTGTAAATGATGTCTGAATTTTGGGTAAAAAAATTCAGATATTATTTACCCTTTCCATTCAGATGGAATCCACAGAAAATTTACAGAATTTCACCCAAAATTCAGATATAATTTACAGCCATTCACCCCGAATTCAGAAACTCTGAAATTTATCTGAATTTTATCTGAAATAAGCCTATGTACAATTAGGATAAAAGTCACCCAGTTTTTACAGAAAATTCAGATAAAATTTACAGCTATTCAACATATAGGCTGTATCTCTGCTGGTCAATTTCAGATAAGTTTCAGATATTATTTACACAAATTTTACAGAATTTTCAGATAAAATTCAGATATTATTTACACAAATTTTACAGAATTTTTAGACAAAATTCAGATATTATTTACACAAATTTCACAGAATTTTCAGATAAAATTCAGATAATTTTATACAGGTTGCACACTATGCTAGCTTTGTTTAACAGGTTTTTCAGATAATTTTTACATGAAATTCACGTGCCACCGATAGGTGTAGCAACTTTCCAGATACTTTTCAGACTATTTTACACCTAATTCATCGGCTCAGTTGTCACTTTATGCTCTGCCGTAGTGGGATTGTTTTTTGGTTCCTGTGTGTGGCTATTTGCCCATCGATTCATTTTTACCGGTTTAATTGTATTATTTTCTACGCCTTTATGTCAAACATGTCATTTACAAAATCAGCAATAATCAATGAAAAACCAGGCATGCAAAAAACTAACTCAAAACTTAAGTATATGTACATGCAAAAATGGAACTTACGCTGCCCATTAACAGAATTAGAATAGGAAACACACTCAAATCGTGGAGATCATTTAGAAAAATGCAAAAATAATGCAGACGGTTTCAACACAGAACAGAACAGTACGGTTTCAGCGTGACATATCAACGAAAAATAACTGAAATTTGCCCCTAAAATTGAGAACGCTATTTTTCAGATGTTATTCATAGGTTTTTGTAGTAAGTAAAAACAATATAAAGTTTCGGTGAAACTTTTTAGATGGATTTCACGGAAAATTTACAGCCATAAAAAATATCTGAGTATTATCTGAAAAATATTCAGAGGAAATTAATATATCTGAAGACTATCTGAATTTTCTGTGAAACTGTTCAGAGAAGTTTCAGATAAAATTTACAGATATAAATTTTCTGTGAAAATGAGTGCTTGTAGGCGGAGCTTGTGAAATTTCTGTGAATTTTATCTGAAAATTTTAACAGAGTTTTCAGATAATATTCAGATATCTTAAATTTATCTGAACAAACATTTGGTTTACAGAAATTTCAGATGCAATTCAGAGGACTGGTTTTCCTGTGCTTTAGGAAGAATTAGAAAAAAACTAGAAAAAAAAACAGAAAAAAACTAGATAATTTTTTCTAGTTTTTTTCTGGTTTTTTTCTAGTTTTTTTCTAGAAATAATTTTCCTGTGAAGCCTGAGCCTAAGCCTAAGCCTGAACCTAAGCCTAAAGGCCGATTCACACGCTGCGATTTCGCCGCAGCGATTTTGACGCAAGACGCAAGCCGCAGAGTGTCGCAAGTGAAACGCACCGTCTGAACAAACTTTGCGGCCTCAGTGCGTTTCGCATGCCAGTTTTCTGCGTCTTTACTCTTTCAAAAAAATGACAAATTGCTCCGCGAAAACTGGTTAAACCGACACATCCGCAGCATCAAAACGCAATGAAATCGCAGGTCGAATTGCAGTCTGGCGTTTAAAACGCTGCGGCAAAATCAAGACGCAGGCATTCCGCACTAAAAACGCTGCGTCTGTTCAGACATTGCGTTTTACGTGCGGCAAGCTGCGTTTTGCCGCAGCGACTAAATCGCTGCGGCAAAATCGTAGTAAAATCGCAGCGTGTGAATCGGCCTTAAGGTGGCACTCCTGAAATGTGGGTTTTGGTCATTATTTTGAAAACGCGCAAAAATAAACATGCATCGTAAGAACAAAAGTTGATCAGAAGTAAATTTCCTTCAATTTGATGTACATATCACATAAAAAATTTTTTGAACATTTTTGAGCAAATTTCGTCATGAAAAATAGATTTTCACGGAAGTGCCTTCACAAGCCAGTGCATTTACACGTATGTAATGAATTTGAAAGGCTGAAAAACACTAGCAGTAGTGTTTTACTGAAACGTAATTAAAAATTGTTGGTGTTTTATTGAGTGTGGTATATTTTTTTGTGAACTAACGCAATACTTTCTGCATGAGACAGAAATATAGTGCGTGTGAATACAAACGCAAATTTTCGGCTTGCGATTTTAAAAAATTGGCTCAACGAAAAAAGTTAAAATTTGGCACACAAATGCGCCTTGTCATCTTCGAGCGGTCGCAAAATTTGATTTTTGGCAAATCGATAGTATCTAAAAAATTTAGGCAAATTTATGTTTTTCAAAAATCGCGATTTTAGTGTTTTTTGATATATCAATCATATTCATCAAAAACGACTTTTTGCGACCGCTCGATCACGTTGAGGCGAGCAAAATGAGCTATTGATTGTGCAACAGCTACTTACTTGCGAAGAGAAATCGCAAGCCGAATTTCCACTCACGTTTGGTCTGCAGCGAATGCTAATTTGTATCAATCAACTTCATTTTTTGTATTTAGGCATACTTTTACACCAGCTTGCCATTGTGTATCTAGAATTGGCCCCAAACTGCCGTTTTTTGAAAAGTCACATTTCAGGAGCGCCACTTTAAGGTGGCACTCCTGAAATGTGGGTTTTGGCCATTATTTTGAAAACGCGCAAAAATAAACATGCATCGTAAGAACAAAAGTTGATCAGAAGTGAATTTCCTTCAATTTGATGTACATATCACATATAAAATTTTTTGAACATTTTTGAGCAAATTTCGTCAAGAAAAATAGATTTTCACGGAAATGCCTTCACAAGCCAGTGCATTTACACGTATGTAATGAATTTGAAAGGCTAAAAAACACTTGCAGTTGTGTTTTACTGAAACGTAATTAAAAATTTTTGGATTTTTATTGAGTGTGGCATAATTTTTTTGTGAACTAACGCAATACCTTCTGCATGAGACAGAAATATAGTGCGTGTGAATACAAACGCAAATTTTCGGCTTGCGGTTTTAAAAAATTGGCTCAACGAAAAAAGTTAAAATTTGGCACATAAATGCACCTTGTCATCTTCGAGCGGTCGCAAAATTTGATTTTTGGCAAATCGATAGTATCTAAAAAATTTAGCCAAATTTATGTTTTTCAAAAATCGCGATTTGAGTGTTTTTCAATACATCAATCATATTCATCAAAAATGACTTTTTGCGACCGCTCGATCACGTTGAGGCGAGCAAAATGTGCTATTGATTGTGCGACAGCTACTTACTTGCGAAGAGAAATCGCAAGCCGAAATTCCACTCACGTTTGGTCTACAGTGAGTGCTAATTTGTATCAATCAACTTCATTTTTTGTATTTAGGCATACTTTTACACCAGCTTGCCATTGTGTATCTAAAATTGGCCCCAAACTGCCGTTTTTTGAAAAGTCACATTTCAGGAGCGCCACCTTAAGGGGGCGCTCCGGGAATCAAGGATTTGGGCCGTATTTTTTGAAAACAGCCAAAATGACCTAATATTCTTGAAGGAAAGTTGCCTAAAATACCATTTCTGATGTTTTGACGTGCATATCTCCATAGCAAAAAATTTGAAAAAAATTGGACAATTTACTGATTTTTACACAAATTCAGCAAGTAAGCCAGTGCATCAACGCTTTTTGAGGTTTTGCAAACAGACGATACGTAAACTTTATTAGTCGTAATGAAAAATTAAAACAATTTTATTGCGTTTTGTGCAAAAAAATCGCACAAGAAACCATCTCCAGAAGCAGCAGACTCAAATATAGGCTGTGTGAATACAAAACCAATTTTTCGGCATTCGATTATAAAATGCTGGTAAGATATTTTTCTACAAAATTTTGCACAATTATAGCCTTAGGCTCTGCGCAGTTGAACAATTTTTTAGTTTTTTAAAATAAAGCTTAGAAATTTTTTTATATGAATTTTATTGCTCAGAGTTCGACTTCGAAAACACATAATGACATTTTTTATCCAAACTTGACATAAATGTTAAAAACCAAAAAATGTTCAACTAGAGAAACACATAAGCTACATTTTGGTATATAAAGTGTGACTATACTCAAAGTATAAGCAGAGTTATCGTTTGCCGAAAATTCACTCACGTTTGGTGCTCTGAGAGTCACGTGACATGATCGCGTGATTTGAAATTTTGCCTCCAGTGTTCCTTTGTGCCATACTACATATATGTATAGTAAAGTTTGACATTTGCCAACTTTTTTGCCAATTTTCGATGTAACCCCCGATTCCCGGAGCGCCCCCTTAAGGTGGTAGTAACGATTTCGACGATTTCCTACAGTAGAAATCAGTGAAATCTTTTTTTTGAAGCGAATAGTAAACTAGTCTAAAAGTAACCATAATTTTATGAAACTAGATCAAAATATACACAAATAATATTTTATTCAATTCAAAATGTACAAGATAAGACTAGCTACCACGTTGGCTTGCTGTTTAGGAAGCCAATTTAGTAGCTAGCCTCAAACTAAGAATTTTGACAAATAAAAAAAATCCAACATCACAATTTTAGTCTAGTTTACAAAAATTATTGCGGTTTTGCTGAGAGTCTCAAAATTGAGACAAAAACGTGCTTCAAAGTTATATCGTCGAAATCGTTACTACCACCTTAAGCCCCATACACGTGCGTGAAGTTGGCAGACACTTTGTCAGTACAAATTTTGAAATATGCTTTTTCTGACAGCTCAGAATTTGTACTATTTTGTACCACAATTACCACATTTTGTACTAATTTGTACGAGGAGTACAAATTCGCGAAATACTGTCTGCCAACTTCACGATTTGAGCCAACCGCACACATTACAGGATTTCATATTAAAAATTTTATATTACTAGATCTTCGTTTTATCACAACCAGTAAGCTTTATATTTATTTTCCAAATAAAAAACTAGCTGTGGATATTTGTAGTATGACAAAAACGTAACGAAATTACACAAAAAAGTTGAAAGCTTTTTTGCGAGTTGTTTGGCTTGAAGAAAAAAACATTTGAAAAATTGGTTGGATGAGCCAGTACCTACACAGCAGACATATAAATTGTCAAAATCGAATGAATAACACTTATAAATGTATGCTGGTTTCAATATTATTTATTTAATTACGCAATTTAGTAAAAAATTGCAAAGTTCATGAATTTAACAAAGTTTGACTAATTTTATAATGCATTACTCCTGTCTGTGCATGGCTCAAAGCGTGAAGTTAACAGACACTTTTCCATGAATTTGTACTCGTAGTACAAATTAGTACAAATTGTGGTACTTGTGGTACAAAATAGTACAAATTCTGAACTGTCAGAAAAATTATATTTCAGAATTTGTACTGACAAAGTGTCTGCCAACTTCACGCACGTGCCCCATACTAAGCCTAAGCCCTAAGCCTAAGCCTAAGCCCAAGCCTAAATCAAGGCCACGTTTGAATTTTGTCAAAAATTCGACGTTTCTGGCGAATTTGGCCAATTTTGCGGTAGGAACCCGGTCAAAGAGCCTTTGTTTTGATTCTAAAAAATTGTAACCAATAATCTGACACCATTTTGACACGATTAGAACGGAAAAAACAAGAGCTTCGGAAAAAAATTGCGAAAACGTCCCTCACCGAGGGTTCAGATTTCGGGGGGTCGTATCTCAGAAAATCCAAAAAATGAAATAGGGGTTCTTGAAGCAAAAATGCTTCCCCCAAGGTGCTCTACTCAAAAAAATAGGTCCACCCACTATCCCCCCCAACTGCATTTAACCACAAAAAAGTTACAAAAATATTACAAAAAATCACAAAGCAATACACCAAAAGGAGGAAAATTACAAAAAAGTTATAAAAAAATTACAAACTTGGACTCGGATTACAAAAAATTACATAAAAATTAAAGTTAAAATTAAAAAAAGTTTAAAAATTAAAAATTAAAAAAATTAAAAATGAAAAAGTTCAAAATTAGTACAAAAAATGACAAAAAATTTACAAAAAAATTGTTACAACTTGGTTTGTGACAAATTTGTAATTAATTTTTTTGTAATATTGTTGTAATCAGATTTTTTCCTGTGAGCCCCACTCGCGATTTAGTCCCTCCCTTTTTTCCTGTGGTACACCTTTGGTTTTCATTTGATCAACCTTAGGCCGTGTTTACATTGAGCTTTTTTTCAGCTGCTCGAGCAGCTGAAAAAAAGCTGCAGCTTTTTTCCGCCATTTCCGGCTTCTTTTCAGCTGCTCGAGCAGCTGCAAAAAATCCGGAAACGGCGAAAAAAAGCTGGAGCAGCTGAAAAAAAGCTGGAACTGCAGCGTTGTCATGACAACGGAGCAGCTAGTCTATAGTGACCGCCATACTTATCCGCATTTTTTCAGCTGCTCCAGCTTTTTTCCAGCTGCTCCAGCTTTTTTCCAGCTGCTCGAGCAGCTGAAAAAAAGCTGCAGCTTTTTTCAGCTGCTCGAGCAGCTGAAAAAAAGCTCAATGTAAACACGGCCTTTTATTACACTGACATTTCAAAAATTTCCCCCAAAACATGGGGTTTTTTTTCCCCGCCTGCTATAATGCTCACAATTATTATTGGACATTGGTACATATCTAGTTATATACATATATTTTGTGTGGCTTTCCATTAAAAACCGTGCGGTGGGTGAAGGGAGGGTGTGCAGGTTCGGGGGGGCGCGCGGAAGACTCACATTTTTTCAACGTAAAAACACGTTTTTATAAATTCTATCTCGCACGCACTGCTCTACAATAAGACTAAATAATTGTACAAATCACAATACATACAAAAACTAGAACTAACCACTAAACTAAGCTTATTCAAAGCTTATGTGCAAAACCAGATTATGGTTTTCAAAGACCATAATTTGTTTTTCTCAGAAAAACCTTTTTAAAACCTGCTGTTTTATAAAAATTGAAAAATGAAAGTAATATCCAAGTTGACTAAACTAACTCATTAGTACAACGTTTGTGAAGTTGGCAGACCCACTAGCGTAACAAAGTATGCGGTTAACGTAACAAAAATTCTCAGATTTTGTTACGCTCGTGTTTTTACGCGGCGGCCTCAGCCGCCGCGTATATACTAATAGTGCAAACGTGTGCATCAAGAGCACACAAATGCACCTATTTTAGTGTTCATCTGCTGATAGGTCAGCAACTAACACTGTTTGTGTGGGTGTGTGGAGGTCGTGTGTGTACGTACTTAGCGACAATCAGCTGCCCGCTCTCACTTACGTAGCCTATCTGTCCAGCACTAGCAATTTTTGCATGCAGAAAAGTCATTTGACTAAACCTGTACGTACGGACAATGTTTCGTAGAATGTTCATTAACGCGTCGAAAGTAAAAAATTTCAAACTAGCGGACATGTGAACCATGGATTACACTGCACAGTAGGGTTGTTTCAATTATTTCATTTAATCATTGAAACCCACTTTCAATTTCAATTTCAATATCAATTATTAATTGATATTGAAATTGAAAATAATTAGCCTAAAAATTAATGGTATTGAAATTGAAAATAATTTGGTCAAAAATTGATAATGGTATTGAAATTGAAAATATTTTAATTGAAATTGAAATTGAAACTATACTTTCAATTTCAATATCAATTATGCGGGGCTGGTTGACTTCACAGCATGTCTGTTGCTGGAAAGAAGTCTTGTCTGTATGCCTGTTTGTGCATGTAGCATGTGTTGGTGAACAGCCATGATTGAAACGTAATTGATATTGAAATTGTCTAGTTTCAATCATTATTTTCAATTGAGCGTAGGTCTCTTTATTATCAGATGGTTATTGTAAACACATTACGATTCCTTTCAATACTTTGTTAATAAACTGTCAATAGGTTGGACTCAATTTGGTCCGAAGTTTAAGAATGGATATCAGGTTCAAATAAAACAAGCAGCCCCTAAAAGGAGCAATCTTGCATCCCGGAGATTCACATAACAAAGATGTAACAAACGGGTTGTAAGCTGAGTCTGTAGAGCTAGGAGTTGTATTATCTTGTATGATACTTAAGTCTAAGAAACTTAAGGCCTATTCCTTTGCCGAATTAAACGGACTAGACGTATTTTAGTCCGAGGTTTAGGAATGCCAAATCGGGTTAAACGGACTAAACGAGTTAAAATAAGTCAGCGGCTTAATTTTAATCTGACCCCTTTCCAAAACTACCACTGGACTAAACGGATTTAACATGCACGCTTTACATTAGCGTGTATAGTTAAGCCCGTTTAGTCCGATTAAAAAGCAGCGCGATAAAAGTTAAGTCCGTTTAATCCGGACGTTTTGGAATGGCACTTTTAAGCTGAATTTTTATACCATTTAGTCCGATTAAAATTAACCCTTTAATTCGGTAAAGGAATAGGCCCTTAGTAAAATATAGCAATTACCCTGATCTGTATTTCTGTGACTACATAGTGCATAGCAGATTATAACAGTACAATGGCTTAGTAGCTTAAACATTCCAACACAACTTTTACTAAAGGTATTGACCAGATTGCCGAAAATTTTGCTATTCACTGAGATTCGAAGTATGACGTTTGTAGTAAGTTAGGTTGAGTGGCGTCACATGGTTGAACGGCTATTGAAAAAAATTTACATATTTTAACTTATATACATTTTTACTGAGTGCATAGGTAGTCCTTAGTCCTTTTTTGTTGTCACAATTCGTGGTGTCTTTCGTTGTGATCCGTAACTTATTAAAAAGTCGATTCAAATCTTTACATCATTCACTTTCATTGGGTTTCTTAACACAGTGAGTTGAATCAAATGTTCTGTGAACTTGAATGACGGTTTTACGACCTCTCTTCGACGCTCGTAACTCTAGGATTGATAAAAAAACCACGTGTTCTGGTTAAATGTTGAAAGAAAGATGGAGACCCCAATTTGAAAGAATGAAAGAAATGGAGGTGCCGGGAATCGAACCCCGCCCGCTTGCTTCAAAGACAAGAATGATAACTACTACACCACAGCCCCCGAGTCTCAGAGGCGCTTATTTTTTCATTTACAACATTTACAATTACAATTTCATTTACAACAGGGTCCCCCCTTCGAACATCGTTGCGACCCTGCAACGATACTTGGTTGATACTCATGCTCCCGGGGCGAACCCGATGCCTCGAGGGCGGAGCACATTCACACGTAGGCCTCCAAGCCTACTTCAATCACACCACTCCTGGTTTTCCTGGCTCACCCGCAACCACAGGGTTTCTCGATCGACCCAGAAAGATTCCCAACGAATACCGACGGTTTTAACTGGCTCACCCTTAACCGAAACCGAGGGTTTTTCGGATTACTCTTAACCGAGGGACCACATAAGAAACAAACTATGTACACATTCATATTGCAGACAGTACGAGTTACCGTAAGGGTTGAAGTGCCAACCTCAACCCAGGGCATGGGGCCATGGGGCTCCTAACCCACCTCCGAAGACGGTTCAGGAATAAGGCTGTCCTGAGGACCCGACCCTATCCTCTCCGTCCTGCTGTCACGGTCGCCACTATGTTGAATAGAAAGATGGAGACCCCAATTTAGAAAGAAAGAAATCGTAGCGCCGGGAATCAAACCCGGCGCGCTTGCTTCGAAGACAAGAATACTAACCACTACACCACAGCCCCCGAGTCTCATAGGCCCTAATTCTCATTTACAACATAAATACCGTAGGTGCGTGCGCGGTGCGTGTAATTTCGCGCATTTTTGTGTTTATAAATGAACAGTTACAAACAGTTATAATAATATTACTTACTAAAAAAGCCTCAGCAGTTACGCTAAAAAAATTGAAAAATACTTGAAATTGAAAATAATTGCAAAATTGAAATTGAATTGAAAATATTTCAAGAAAAAAATTGAAATGGTATTGAAATTGAAAATGTTTGGGCAAAAAATTGATAATGGTATTGAAAATTGAAATTGAAAATAATTGGGCAAAAAATTGATAATGGTATTGAAATTGAAAATATTCGGGCAAAAAATTGATATTGGTATTGAAATTGAAAATAATTCCATAATTGAAACAACCCTACTGCACGGTTCTGACTCCGTTCGCTAAGACAGGGTGACGGTTGATCATAGCCTCATGTACATCATGTACATCCGCTGACTGACGCGATTCACGGCGCAGCGATTAAGTTGCTGTAAAATTTGTGCTGTAGCTCGTTCGGCAACATTCTAAGTCTTACAAGTTTGAAATATTAAGATGGCTATTGTGAAGTTTAGCAACATAGTGACCAATTTGAACTTAAACACTGCTCACAGTGATCACGTTTGATCTCCTATAGAGGTATCAAGATTTAACAAAACTGAAGCTCTATAAATTTTTTTCTGCTTTAGACTTTTTGGCTGTTACTGGTGACAATTGACTAAGCTAAAAACTGACGTTGACAAGTTTATTTAAATTGTATGTTGGCTCTAAAAAATTATGTGCCGCGTTTTATATTCGAAGAATATTCTCAGCACAGCAAGAACGTCGCAACGGAATCTATCCAAATTAAGTTTAACCTTACTCGCAAAACGTGCTTGTTTTACAATTCAGTATTAGAAGGTGGGTCTGCTATCTTCACAAATTAACGTTGTGGCAGACCCACTGATACGATACATGAAGCGTTTATTATTTTTATGTTACCATCATTTTGTTACGCTGTTGTCACTATTTATTGTAATTTGTTATGGCTTCTAGATGATTTTCCACTTTGCATTAGATGTATGAATAGAGCGATAAAATTGCTTGGCTTCGTTGCGCATAGCCAACGCAAAGCCATTTTTTAAAAATTTTGTTTATAAATGTTGCTTTCCTGCCAGCAAAGCTCAACACTGTATTTGATTAACTCTTGCAAAATATTGCTGTTTTGCAAAAATAATGTTTAAAATAAATAAGCAACTGCTAGAAGCCCACCATAAAATTATATTGCCTCGGTTTTTTCAGCAAATCTCTTTCTATATTGACGGAATAGTTAAAGCTGCCGGCATTCCTGTATACAGCCCAAAAGTTGCCAAATCTGTCTCGATAAAAAACTGAAAGAAGAAGGTTTCAGCAAACAAGAAGCTCCAATTAAAATCTAAAAAAAAGACACCAGTCCATCGCAGCAGAAACAGCACAAAAATTTGGAGAAGTAAAGTTACTAAAAGAGACAAGCCAGCACAGAAGAAAAAACTTACGAACCGAAGTCGTCGAAATAAATTAAAAACCAACTTTTAAGTTAACAATGAGTACCGAAACTAAACTTCCTCGAATATCTGCTCGTGATGCTTGTTCAGTTCAGGCTTTTTCCTGCAGTGCCTCCTTACCGCGACAACATGACGTGGAAAATACTCAGTTACGAGAAATTTTTCTAATTACACCATTACCACACACGGATTTAACTGCATTGGAATTTCGGCTTGAACCAGTACCAAATCAGTGCCTTGAACTGTCCTCCATGTTTTTAACAGTCACAGTTCAAGTCCTGAATGAAGACAAATCGCCGTTGCAGCCAAATGAACAAATTTCCGTTTGCAATCTGTTTGGATACGCTCTGTTATCCGAAGTTGAGGTGCTTATAAATGGCGTAAAAATAACCCTAAATCAACCGTTTTATCCACATCTGATGTACGTTCTGGCCATGGTGAATTTTTCAACCGCAACAAGAAAGTATCTATTAAGCACTAGCATTTACGAAAAAAACAAACCTGGTTACAACATTGATTCTTGGAACACCGAAGGAGAAGATTTTACAGTTAACCAAGGTCTTAAAAAACGAAAGCAGTTCATTAAAGAATCCAGAAAACTTGATCTACTAATTCCACTGTTAAGAGACATATTCAGCTCAGCTCGAGCACTACCTACTGAAACTCAAGTAACTTTCCGATTTCATCGAACGTCACCAAATTTTGGTCCTGACAAAGAATCCTGACAAAGAATTTACAATCAAAATTCATGCTGCTAAACTATACATGCACTCACATACCCCCTTACATACTCACAAAGAAGGGCTTACCGCCCTTCTTTGTGAGTTCAAGATTAGTAGACTTCGTATATAAATTGTTGCCATTCAACCGCACTTGTATGCTATAGTTTGCTCAAAATGGATAGTATTGAATGTAATTTAACTATTTCATCACCTTCGAGAATTGCTCCAATAGGCAGTTCAGGTAGTGGGAAAACTTATTTAGTTTATGAAATTTTAAAAAATCAAAAGGAAATCTTTTCAGAATTTTTTGCAAAAGTTTTATTCCTATATGAAGTTTATCAAGATATTCACGATGCAATAAAAAAAGAAATACCAAATGTACAGTTTGTACAAGGCTTAGATGCAGAAAACTTAATCAAAGAAAAATCCAACTGGCCTTACGGAGGAGCTGTTATTATTGATGACTTACAGTATGCATGTGGAAATAGGGAGCTTGTATATAAACTGTTGACAATGTATAGTTATCACTATAATCTGACAGTATTTTTGCTGTGGCAGTCTGCCTTTTTGTCAAATAAATTTTCTGCCTGCCTTTCTCGACAGCTGAACCATTTATTTTTGTTATCTACCAAACGAGATGTTCTCAGTATCAACATGTTAGGAAAACAAATGATGCCCGGAAGGTGTAAGCAATTTATGGTTATATATGAAGCTGCAATAAATGAAAGAAAATACGGATTTTTGTGGATTGATTTGGAACCAAGAAGCCCGCCTCAAAAATTCAGATTCAGATCAATAATTGCAATTCAGATCATATTTACCACACGAGCAGCCACAAATTGTGTACACATTTTAACACCTCTTGCCTACTTGGAGTACCAAAGTGTGTGAATATAACATAAATTGACTTACTTGTTAGCAAAATGTCGTCAGTAGTGCTCTCGAATGTGCCTTTGCTCGACTTGATGGTGAAGGCTGACAGCAATCGTCTTAAACAGCTGATGCTCCGGATTTGTTTCTGCAAACGGTGACAGAAATTTCGTTCAATCTGCTATATTCTGAAAACATAAAATTATTGTCATCACAAATAAAACAATCAAAGAAATACAAACGTTGGATTACGATTTTGTCGGACATTTCAATCAAGAAAAGTAAACGATCTATATTACAGAAAAGACCTTCGCTTCTGAATATAATCATCAGTACCTCGCTTCCTGTGCTTCGTCGCCTAAAACTAAACTTTTGCTATTCAGCTTACGAAGTAAACTCAAGGTTTCTGATAATGGAAACTTAATTCTAATGTTTAAAGATGGCTCCGAAAAGGAGGTTTCTAATTTTGTCAATCTAATAAAGTATGTAGTTACACCTTCTTATTTTAATCAGCAAAGACCTGTTTACTTGGCTGAATTTCTAGACTTTCTGAAAGACAATAATGTCCCACAATCCGTTTATGGGACGAAAGAGCTTCTAAGTTTGTCAACAATACATGTTAACAAAAGCCAAGTGGCAAAATCATGGATCAATTTGTATCAATAATCACAATAACAACATTTGAATGAATTTCAGTTTTAAAACCCAGACAAAAAATGTAAAAGTTTAATGAAATAAAAGCATGTTATATATTAGCAGTAAATATATGATGGTCTACCTACACCAAATAAGTTAATTTAAGGAACAAGTCAAAGCTAAACCCCAGAAAAAAATCAATTTAGTTAGATTGCAGTTAAACTTCCGTCAAATTTTCTTTGTAAGCATCGTTCATTGCACTAACCTTCACCGGTGGAAGACAATTAAACAAGGTGGAATTGAAACTAAAGAAATTTAAGCCAATCTAAATCATTTTAAGCTAATCCTTAACTAAACCAACTTGAAGCAATCCACTAACATTCAATGTTTAAATGGTTTGAGTATTTTTACAGTTGGTTAATATGAATTGCTAAAATAAGAGCAGCAGCAAGCGTCCGGGCAGCAGCTAGATTCTAGGATTTAAGGTAGCAACGGATTCCTTCTCTGAAATGAAATTAAATAGTTAAATTATAATATAAACATAAATTATTCAGTATGTAAAGACAAATAATTTTTTCATTTCATCATTAAATTTTTCAATTTTAATTCACACATACATATTTTCTGATGTTTATAACTTTTTCGTCCGTGTCTGTTGTCGAATTATGCTTTGTATAAGTGTATTGGTACAAAAGTTTTCATGTGAGTAAAAACATTAATGATCTTTTAACAATCCTACAGGCATAGTATAATATGATGTGTCAAAAAACAGTCTATGCAATTGTTTATGTACATGACAAAACTTTGTCCTTTTCAATCTTACAATAAAAAACAATGATATTCTGATTTACATACTTGCGGGAATCTTCCTTGTAAAAACTCCTTGAGCTGATTTGCTCGCTGGTGAGCGCAGTAGCATGACTTCGCCTGCGTGTGGTCACCATGTGTTTCGCAGGTTTGGTTCGGCAGTGTTGGCAGGTGGTCAAACTTGGGACATCCTAGTTGTTGGGCCTCCATCACATTGACAACCAAGCCTCGCTCCAGCAGTACTCTACGAAGCATGCTATGCTGTGCATACTCTTTCGTGAGTATAAGACTTGGGCTCGTTTACCTAACCGTATCTGCGATAAAATCGTAGGCTTGGAGAAGGGTTTGGCCTGACCAAGTCTGGAACTCCGTTTTTTCATAAACCCACGCCCTGTCAACCATTTCTTGCTGCTATTTATGAAGCGATTAATAGCTGAACGGAGCCCATACTTTTGAAACCCAGGAAAAGTGTTCGCCGTTATTGGCACACAACAATATACATAGCTTCTTCGGTGCACCCTTCACCAATACGGGGCAATCCAATATTATTCAGTGTGATAATTAGAACTCTGGCGTTCAATTCTCCCATTTTCTGTAAAACAAAATCATACAAAAACAACTATAACAATCACTTTTTTCTACTCCATATAGTAGTGAAAAACCAATAAACAATATTAATGTGTTAATAATAAAAGTGAATTTTGAGGATGGTATGTAAAATGCTAATTTATGCTTATTGAATCTCCTGAGCTAATCTTTCATCTCAAACCCCTTTCGAAGATTAAACTAATACCAATGAGATTGGATATAATCTTGAATACAACCTACAACGCAAACCACATTTGCAGCAAATCAAAAAAAGCAAAAAATGCAAACAGTGTATAGAACATGTAGGTAACATAGAATGTAGATGTGACACAGCCCCAGCAAACATAATGTGATTCCAAACTGTGCTGAGATATGTATTGATCAACGCAATGGTTTTTTGTCGAAAATTACTGCAATTAAAGTTTGAGTCAGTTTGAGCGAGATTTTGCAAAAAAGGAACTTTCAAAGTTTGCTGAGATAAATATTTTTTAGCAATGATGGCAAAGTGTCAAGTTCAGCTTCTGTGAAGTTGCATGCATGAATCATGTTTTCCATGTTCATGATCCAACTGTTTCGACAAGAGCTTGCTAAACAGAAAAAAACAAATTTACCTTGTTGAATCAACTGTAAATCAAGTGTCAGAGCATGATCAGTGTGAAGTAATTATTAAAATGTATTGAAGCCCATACCGAAAGTAAATTTATTCTAAGCAAAATACTGAGCAATGAGCGTCCAAAACCACGAAGCCTTTTTCGGGTATAGAGTCTTCTGTAATCATATATATGAGACGTAAATAAATCTAATGAAGCATTATTTAAATTGCGCAGTCAAAATATGTCTACTCGAATTGTTGTAGTTCACAGCTGAGGTTGCGCTTCCTCTGGAAGCGAGTGGTGATAACGCAAAAAAGTCATGGTACGTAAGTACACATTCGTTAAAAAAGGCACTTTTTCTAATTTTTTTATGTTGTAGTGTTTATAGTGTTTGTTGTTTATAGTGTAGTGTTTATAGTGTTGTTTATCATGTTTATAGTGTAGTTTTTCTCAAACGCAAGACGTTATAAATTGCCGAGCTTGAAACGACAAGAAAAAATGGCCATTGACTTGCTCAGTCTCTTTGTATGAAGAATGATGTTTTGTCGCCATGAAAAACAAAAGTTGTCCGAAACTCAACATCAGCCACTCTCCGAATGTGATTTTTTCTCGACAACGCTGAGGTAATTTAGG
>JASANF010000162.1:0-17735 GCA_030248245.1 Trissonchulus sp. WLG1_4
CTTAACGATGCACTAAGCCTAAGCCTGAAAATTTTTGTGTTTTTATTGAAATTTTTGTTTACTTCATTCGTGCCTCTCAGCGCCATTTTTGCGGCCTGACAGTATTTTTAGAAAAGTCAGCGTAAAATTCTGGCCCTAGGGGTCATAGTCTCATAATTTTCATAATTTTAGTGATAGTGTTTAAATTTTTCCCCACTCTAAGCCTAAGCCTGAAAATCTGAAAACTTTTCAAATTTTTTTAGACCCTAGTGCTGCCTCCCAACGCCATTTTTGCGGCCGGGTGGATATTTTTTTAATTTAGCGTGAAATTCTACCCCTAACCCCCAGATCCGAACAGCTCTTGACTCCACTTAGTGGTTCCCCATTTCTAAAATATGTTCCACTCTGATTTGCACGACCAAGATACATAATAAAAAAATTCGCTGTTGATATACTCATTTGCCAATTTTTGGCCCAATTTACAAACTGGTCGAGAGCCGACTGTAAAAAATTACCGCGTAAACTGCCTTTGTAAAAAATTTTTGAGTAGTCCATTAACCATAGTCGTTAACTTATAGGGAGCTGCTCAGGCTCACTAGAATTTGAGTCAGAATTCGTCAGAAATTTACACCAATATTTAAGCTCTCTCTTAAAAATCGCTCTGCTACGGAAGCAGCAGTACAGCCTGATGAACTCAAACTTTTCAAAAGTCAGATCGTAGGATAATCCAAAATCGCGACCGACAAAATCTTTTTTGGAATCTTGGCCAGCCGTTCAGCTAGAACGTTGGAAATAGCGTCAAGATTTTATAAATTTAAGCTTTGTATAAATAAATTGATGATACAACAAAAACAAACGCGTGTTATGAAAGACAAACGAACAAAACGTTTTCAGCTTCTTTTAGCTTTCAGCCTTTAGCTTGATGCATCAATAGTTTCAGTGCACCGAAGTTTGATGAAAGCGAACGATCAAATTGTTCAAAAAAACTTACACAAGCTACCAAGGTTAGTGTCAGTTTGTAACTGGTTTGTTGGAACGCTGATTCATTTGGTATGTTTCATATTTGCTGCGCCGTGTAAGCGACATGGATACGGAGACATAGACGAAAAGTCAATTTACGCGACGCGTGTTTTCGAAAACAAAATCCCGGGTTGGGGCTTGACGTCAAACATCAAAATTCTGACCTAAGGTCAAAGGTTAAGAACAGCCTGGTTGACCACTAAACTAAATGAAGTCTATTTATAAAGTTATGGGTGGATTTCACAAAGATGGTTTGCTTCAGACCATGGTTTCACGTGCGTTTTCATATGATCAGCGCATAATTTCATAATTATACAAAATATTGCCTGATTCGTTACCAATTTCGTAGATTTTCTGCAACTGTGGTTTTAGCCTTATTAAACCACCTTTGTGAAATCCACCCATAAAGTCCACTTATTTGTATGCACTCAGCAGCGCCTAATAACACCATTTTTAAGCTTTTTCCGTGCCAACGTTGCTTGATGTCTTAATTTTGCCCAGTGGAAAACCAAGTCTTATGATTCACACGGATTTTCCCCAAAAAAACACAGAGTTACCTTCTGCTTTACGGTTTTTTGGTGTTATTTGAAGGTTACTCTACCAATTCAACTATGTGATTTTGTTTTAGCACAAAAATGGTCGTTGTGATTCTTTTTGTTTTCCTGCTTCTAATGCCGTCAGTGTCCATGTCAGCAGAGTCTAGAAAAAAATGTGTTGATCGATGTTTAAAAGTTCGGAAAAAATGTTTATTCAAATTTACTGAAGACGATAAGCTCTCAGTTTGCACTCCAAAACAGAAACAATTTTGCGAGATGGAATGCAAGGTTGCAGAAATGGATATTTCGCCACTATCTGTAAAATAGGAAAACCACAGATATGAAAATTGATCACGGTAAAATTTTTCCTACAATACAGTGATAATTTTACTTATGTGGTTAATAAAAAACTAATATGAATTTTGAAAATTATTTTCATGTCATATGTACTTTAGAAATTAAAAAAAACCTAATTGACTGAGTTTTTTTCACACCCAATGAACCCTCATAACAAAAGGTAATAAAAATAATGTTTTAAAGTTACATATTTTGCTTAAAACCGTTAGCTAAACTAGCATTAATTGTACCAGCATAGCTAAACCTAGTATCTGTAATATTTTTACGCGGCGGCCTCAGCCGCCGCGTATATACTATATTACAAAAGCTCGATTTCCATGTATCGGCTTTTCACTGTGTTAGTTGAGTGGTAACTGTTTTTCACTGTGTTAGTTGAGTTGTGTTAGTCCTTAGGTCTTGAAAGTACATTGTTTGTGTGTGCGTGTGTGTACATCGTGTGCGCTCATCTTGAATCACAGCGTATAGTGTCGTGAATACGTATACTCATACTGCTTATCACGTTCGCATGTCTGCCGAGTGCTGACAAATTTTGCACACAGTAGGTAGGCAGTAATGACGAAACCTATCGCAACAGTGTTTCTTACCCCGGATTGCACCAACAAAGAATAGCTCAAGAATAAGAATAGCTCGAGAATAGCTCAGGAATAAAATAAATTTTCATTGCACCAATATTTAAGCTCGAGAATAGTTATTCTCGAAGTTGGAGAATAGCTCAAGAATAGTTATGGAATAGCTCAGGAATAGTTGAAGAATAACGAACATTATTGCACTAACGAAAGTTAGAGAATAGCTTATTCTCCAGCTATTCTCATGTAATGTGTAAGTTATTCCTGATCTAGACCAGGAATAGCTGAAGAATAACTTAATAACTTTTAGAAAAACTTACCAATCTCCATATTTTTAACATATTCATGTTTATTTTGCTTATATATTATTTATTTAGAGTAAAAATAACAAAACAAATAAGTTTAAAAATGCTAGCATTCGGGTTTCGTTCACCATCAGGTTACTGACTGGGCCCAAGTCGACGCAGATTCGGTGAGCGGACGAGAAACAAATCAGCTCACACAACGAATCTGTAATCGGGGCTTATGTTGGCTTATTCTCGAACTCAATTGGCTGTCTGCTAGGCTGTGATTGGATAACAATGATGCAGCCACATTTTTATTGGACAGCTGAAGAATAAGTTATTCTCCAGCTATTCTCGAGAATAGTTATTCTTGAGCTATTCTCTAATGGTGCAGGGGAAAAGTTGGAGAATAAAACCTCGCGAATAACTATTCTGGAATAGCTCGAGAATAAGAATAGCTCGAGAATAAGTTGGTGCAATCGGCCGTTAGATTGTTTATGAGCGCGTCGGTACCACAAAACTTCGAGGTTCACAAACCGGCAAACCATAATTTGGAATGACTGTCGGTTACGAAATTATGATGCAATTGCACTATGACAACAAAATTGTCAACGGCTGAGTTAGCCTAATTCACCACTTGACATTAGAACAAAACACGCAATTTCCAAGCTATTTTAATAACTTGGTGTTTTTGACGCGGTTGTATTGAAATTGCATGAATAACGGTTTTCTGTAACAAGGTTTATACTTAAAACTTTTCACCTTAAAACCTTGAAAAACTCAAAATTTTGAATGCAAGATGCATCCTAAGGGGGGGGGGGGCTACCCAGGTCAAAAATCAAAGTTTTCCAAGTTTGCTTATTTTCACATATGTTACTCCCCCAAGGCATCCCAACCTCAGATAAGAACAATTAAGCTTTAAGGTGCACTTTTGGTTCAGTGCGTTTGTCAGTGTATTTACATAGGCAGATGTAGGCAAGAAAGCTTAAAAGTAGACCTAATTGGAAGTTCTAACACAAACCACATCAAGCCAATCAGGCCGAAACTCGGCATAGTAGTAGCCCACATGTGTGCGCAAAATCTTATTATCCGGCATTTATATTTTTTTTCAACTCTAAAATCGAGGGCGAATTGTGAAAAATGGTCGTTTTTGGGTCCGCCAAATTTGATTGATTTTACATTTGACGTCACTGCTCAGGCCATGGGCAAAAATTTTTAAAAAAATGGATCATAGAGGTTGAGATATGACATTAGGCTAACGAATCATGTAAAAATTAGCTTCGTCAGACGTATTCGAACAAAAATTTCGAGTAAAGGAATGCTTTGTGAGCACAAAAAACTAAACTGATTTACACGTGAAATTGAATTTTTGGGAGATCCTAGTAAAAATTGGCAAAAGTATTGGTTCCAGTTTGTTACATTTGCGATGCGCCTTCCTTGGGACTACATTGTGTGCAAATTTGAAGCAAATGGAGAACCTAAAATTTTCACTTTTACAGGTAGCCCACCGACTTAATCGCATATGAAAAGTGTTGGCCTTAAAAACTGTGATGCCGCGTTTTATATTCAAAGAATATCCTCGGCAATTTACCTAATCATGTCGCAACGAAATCAGTCGAAACGGACAAGAACTCTATATGGACCTTTAAAACTGTTTTTGCTGCTGCGCCACAGCGCAGCAGCTCATTTAGGAAAAGTCTGGGTATCAAAGTGCACAATACGTGCTCTTGATACCCAGGCTCTTTTGAATATCTCTGTGCATTGTGTTCATTCGTCGTGTGTTATCAATGCACGCACATTGATAATATGCAAACTAGTATAAATATGCCATACTGTGTGCAGTTCTTGTGCTGTTGCATGTTTCAGTTTCACACATGCTGTGTTGTCATTTTCTGCTTGTATGTGTGTGTGTGTGTGTGTGTGTGTGTGTGTATGTGTGTGTGTGTGTGTCTACCTCTATGTAAGAAAAGTTACTAGCATTGATATCGGTTTGGGCAGCATGTGTAGCACATATACAATTCAGCCTATACACATGAATTGAAAATCTCAGATTAAAACTTCAATTCATTCAAAGAATTGGCAATAATCTCACTTGAATTCACTCACCGAATTATACGTTAACTTTCACTGCTTGAAATTAAACGTATGTAGATTGCCTAATACATTCAACCAGTGCGAAAATAATCAAACTCAGCGAAACTAGAAAAAGAGATTCCACGGGTATGCAGTAAAATAGTTATTGTCTCATTGGTAAGCAAAAACAACAGCATTTACATTAATATCTTCCATTTCACTACGTGTCTTTAAATTGAATTAGCTACAGCTACGCTTTAATTTCAGTTGATAAAAATTTCGTTCTCGTTTTCGCTTTCGTTTTTGCTTTCGTTCAATTTCGTTTCGTTTTCGCTCTTTGCTTCGTTTTCGTTTTCGCTCGTTGTGTAATTTGGCAGCTGAGGCGGTCTCAGCTGTAAAGTTTATTGCGGTATGTTTCTTTAAAGTTTAGTATATTTACCTACGCAGCTGAGAATGAGAGCGGCAAACATGAATAGCAAAGCACTACTCAGGGCAGCAGAAAAATACAGGCGCTCGCATCCATTAAAAACTAATCAAATCAAGTGTCTAGGCTTACAACTTTTAAGTCGC
Organism: Trissonchulus sp. WLG1_4; assembly: GCA_030248245.1. Taxonomy (NCBI): domain Eukaryota; kingdom Metazoa; phylum Nematoda; class Enoplea; order Enoplida; family Ironidae; genus Trissonchulus; species Trissonchulus sp. WLG1_4. The sequence continues at coordinate 5,386 of JASANF010000162.1, forward strand.
AATAGAAATTATTTGAGTTTCGTGCATTTCGTTTTCGTTTTTGCTTTCGTTTTCGGTTTCATTTCGTTTTCGTTCAATTTAGTTCAACTGAAATTAAAGCGTAGCTGTACATACGATTGCACTCAATCGCACTGATGCATAGTTATTCCAAATGGCAAATATATACATAGTTTCTGATTTACACATTTTTTTACAAATGGAGGCCATACTGCGCTTTTTGTAGTCTGTACAATTTTAGCGATTACATTATAAATGCATTTAATGCCTATGTATAAGTACCAGCCAGCACAGTTAATAGTCTATAGTTTGTTTTCAGTACACTTTAACACATCGGTCCTAAACCTATTTTGAACAAAGGAATCTGTAATCTGTGACTGGAGTTCAAGCATACACTTCTTGTCCCAGCATAGTGTACACTGTACACCGTGACATTGGTGTTACGTTTTTGGACCCAGGTCACTGCTCTGCTATGTTATAAGCTACACCGTTTACCAGAAGTTTTGCTGCGCAGCAGATTTTTGAAATAGTTTACCTATTTACTCTGGCTCCAAGGGCTTCGTGCATACAGCTTAGTGAGAACACCTTTTGCATACAACTTCTGCTTGTTTTCTATCCTAAATATTTATTTAGTCAACGATCACGACAAAACGGAAACATCTCAAAATTCCTGTTAGATTCAATTTTATATATTTTATTGAAGTCTAATACGAACTAGATCTATGTTGCTTAGTTAGTTATATATGTATACCTACATTTATGCAAATGAGCAACTGCTAAACGCAATACAGTGCGTTTTATCACTATTTAGCGTACCCCTAGGGCAAGTAACTGGCGTTTCAAAGACTGCATTTGGTATTTCGTCTTCTGACCTAACAAGTGTCCTATATAGTTTTAAGCCATTTATCAAAACTACTGTTAGGTGAGCTCAAACACTTATTGTAGCCAGCCACCTTGTCTAACCTTCTGCAATTTCACTTTTGAGCACACGAATGATTATATAACTTTGCCCTCAAAAATCTCGGCTTTCGCAAAAAGCTGTCAAAAGTGCGTGTGAAGCCGTTGAGTGCAAATTTGCAATGTTGTGTCATAGCTAATCCTGTATTTGTTAAATACTATATAACAAATACTAGATTATGCGGTTAACTACAAGTACTAAAAAATCCATCGCAATCCAGTATATTTGTTCTTCCTCGACCTAACAATGCCAGTGCGTCTACAATTTGGCAAACCATGCCTATTCTGTGATTATAGTAGTGTTCGTATCGGTTCCGAATTTTCAATTCGATTCCTGTTTCGGTTCCAATAGACATTTCTAAATTATAGTTACTAAACACATTCTATTTTCCTTTCAACGGCCTGTTTAAATCAGCACCAACTATTGGTGCTGGTTTGTTGAGTTACACTTGTACACGGTCCAATCAACCGTGTACAGTCAGGTGTTAAACCCTGAACCGGGGGGAGTAATGGAGGCACTGAGAAATGCGCAGAGCGCTGGCAAAGAATTTGACCGTTGCATAAGTCTCCCGATTCAACGAATAAAGCCCAGCTTGGAGCTAGGTTTTACAGAACAGACGCTTGAAAATTACTCAGTCGACAGGCCCGTGCTACCACAGGCGAAAGGCGAAACCACAAAGCCCACACGGCCCGGCTACGGCCGGCAACTAACTAACTATAAGCCTTAAAATCTGCGCCTATAACAACGGTATAAAGTAAGCAATTTACTGACACGAAAGGTGTAACGAGAAATCAATTACAGAACGAGGGCATAAATTTAGACTGAAGCCATAATAGAAAACGGGAAACTCAGTTCGTTAAAAAGAACGTGTGAACACCTCAAAAACAGTCCCTAATACCCGTGTCACACGTGCCCCCGAGCAATTTTGGTCCTTGGCTGAGCGAGAGAGAAAACTGACCACACTCCTTGCTGGTCAAGCCAAGTGCTCACACCGAAGAAAGCGCAAGTTGCGACGAAGTCGATTTAATAGTTCATGTGTTTTCCCCGCGAGTGTACAATAACAAATATGATAGCCGTACTGTGAAAATACAAATATGAGTGTTATCATGTTTCATCAAAGCCGATGCGTGTATACGCGAGTACATTATGCTGCATTTACAATATACACTCTGTCAAATGTGATTTATTGTTTTAATTTTCTTGTAGCTGAATAATATATCCCTACAAATATGACTGTATATATATATATATATATACACACCCGATTCTTTGCTCTGAGGCCTGACGCGTCGGATGACATCATCCGACGCGAAGGCCGACGTCAAAATTTCCGACAGGTCGGAAGCACTTTCATTTAAAACTGTTCTACGTCAGCGACCTCGTTCAATTTCAAGTCTAAATTGTTAGTCTAAGCTTACGACTCCTCTCAAACGAGCTGTATGTGTATTTTACGATTGCGGTCAGAATGTTTGACCTAGATGTCAGCGCCAAAAAATTGTGTTAAGCAAATTTGGTTTTGATATCGTTGTGTCTAGGTTATTGCTCGTTTTGGCTATTTTTTAGATAGCAAGTTTTGACTGATAAAGTTAGACTTGAATGTTTTTTATTTTTTTTTGAAACGTATTAAAGTTTAAAATGCACCCAATTGCCATTTTGAGCCAATAAATTTTATATTTTCGTTCAGTGAGTTTATCTCGGTTTTACGCGGCCCCTTCAGGGGTTGCGTATATACTATATTCAGATTTTCTAAATCCTACGTTGCATTCCTCCGAAATGCAAAAGTATAGCAGTGGTGAGGACTTTAAACCTCGACCTTCCTGTTCAGAATCGAAGAGAAAGAGAAAGAGAATGCTCAACTACCACAGCTAACCACCGCTTGTGAAATGATGCAGATACATTTCACTAATAGGACTGTCAATACAATTATTGGTAAATATTGTCAAATGTTTATTTCATCACCTCACTGATTTGATCATGCTTAACCTATTTTGCAATAATATTTTTGACGTTCTGTAATAATCGTCATACTCCTACGCTGAAAACCAAAGTTTATAATGTTTGGATGTGCGGACAGGTAGTCAAGTGGTATGATGCTAGTTTCGGCATCAAGGGATGCGTAGATCGAGTCCCAGACTATTAGTGAAGACAAGTTCAATTTTTTTCTGACAGTTATATTTTTTCCATTTCAATATTTTTTGCTGTTTGAGAGACTTCGGAGCTACTCAGCAATAACTGTTTGCAGAAAGAAAATTGATTTTTTTTCAACTCCGCTACTGACTACGCACCCTCGCCAACTACTGGAGACACTTTGAGAGAGGGCAGACTGAGAGGCACTGCTCACGAAGTCATACGGAATCACCAAGCATAATGTCTTTACTGAAAGCCCGCACTCCCGAGGGCTTTCTTAAGCCCCCCCAGCCCCCCCCCCCCCCCACTTATGCACAAACCAAACGCGGCCCCTTCCCCCCCCCCTCCCCCCCCCCCCCCTTTTACAACAACCAAGCCGTTTCGACAGTCAGCACTGCTATACAAACCACAGCCAGAGACCTGCTCAGGCCACCGCTGAAAGCCTACAGTCTCAAAGGCTTGTCGAACTCTTGAGCAGTGACCTCGCCTGCCTTTTATTGAATTACCAACATAGTGAATATATGTACCATAAACACAACTAACACAATTGACAAAGTTAGATGAAAATCAATGCGGAGGGTGGGAGGGCAACTTTAACCTGCTAAGGCAATTGTAAACAAAGTACGATGTTCTTCTTTAGAATCATTATGAACTCATTACTCATAACCACCTTAAGTGTCTAGGAGTTCTCCGTCAGTACCGAGTTAAAATAAGTCTATTATCCACAAATAGTGGCCGCGTTTAATATTTCCACTTGAATATTGACACTGAGACTTATAATGTTACAACTCCTGACTCAACAGAAGAGCTTGTTTGCTGCTTCCCTCCACTTTCTTGCTTGCAGAGTGCCTAATACGTCTTTCATGGGTGAGCGGCCCATCAATTTTGTCTGTCACGCTTAAGGTTCTAGTTCAGATCCTAATCTGTTCTAGTAGAAATAATCCTAACGTTTGTAGCAGCTATGTGTGTGCATAATTGCGTGCACTCAGTGATTTATATCCGCTGTTACGTGAAGCGTCAAATGCATTAACCAGTGCGCGCAGCGCACGAGTTTATGCACGCGGGCTTCACGTGCCAGTGCGAATAGTTGCTGATTGCTTACTACAAAGTATTATAACGTTCTTATAATATGCCTGTCTTGAAATATACAGTGCAATAAGTTAATAACTAAGACGCACGCCTACAGCAGTGCAATAACTAATGCACGCTGTGAATCTAGCAGCGTGCACTTAGTTATTGGCGTTAGTTATTGCACTGGTTTTTCAAGGTATGATATAAGCATACTTAAGCAATTATGTTTTTGCGTCCTTGTTCATTTTGCATCGAAACCTTTTGTATAGAACTATACATATTTTTGAACAAAAGATTGTTAAAAGAGAAAGAATGTCCTGAAAAGGGGCTTATTCAGCTTGTCTTAGCTTTTAGCCAGTAACTTGCTTAAGTGCATCGATTGTTTTAGTGTGGTAAAAAGAATTGAACAGTCAAGCTTGTTAAGAAAACAACAAAAAAACAAAATACCAATTGGTGTCATTGTGCAATCTAAGTGTTAGTTGCATTGGTTCGTTGGAACTTGCATCTAGTTTGTTCATTCCATATTTTTTGTAAAAAAACTCGTTTTGTGTTTTCATATTTAGTGCCGGTTGAAGGGTCTAACGTTTCTAAACGTCTTAAGTAACATTAAAATCTACGCTAACCTGGCGTCAGAAGAGAGTAAGAGATTGTGTTTACGTTTTGTTTTCTTTCCCACATTAAACTTGACACAAAATCGAAGTCAGTTTTAGTTCAAAAATATTTTAGCAGAATACCTGAAGGCAACTGGAATAGTAATTTAGTTGGGTTATAAAATATGTGAAACGCTCAAATTAAATTCACTGGCTGTTTAGCTTCTTACCGACGTTTTCACAGTGAAGGAGCAGTGACATATTAGTTTTCGCAAACTAAGGGCCTTTGAATTCAGAGCCTTAGATTTAACTGCATTAACTTAACATAAGATTGACCGAAGTTTATGCTACTTTGTAAGCAATTAAACCATCACATCTGAAATTACGTACATAATGTTATGCATTTTGGTTAATTGCATGTTGGGTTAAGCAATTAATCCAGTAGATCTAATTCAGTTAACATAATTTATGAAAAATACTTATCAGAAAAGAAATAAAAATTGAAATTAAACAAAAGCAAAAACAAAATATATAATTCTGATGCTGGTTAAATATGTATTGTTCTGTTTAAAAGCTAAGCAAGCTACCTATTAAATTGGCTTACAAAACAGTAAGCCAACGTGGTAACTTGATTTGCACATTTTGAACTAAAAAGGCTAAATATTGTTTGTGTATTTTGTGAACTAGTTTTGTATAACCTTGTCACATCTCCACTTCCAAATAAACGTTCTCGTAAATTTAGTGCAAGGAAAATCGAATCGAAATCGAAATCGTTAATACAGCTGCTCTTTAATTTCAGTTGATAAAAAATTCGTTTTCGGTTTCGCTTTCGTTTTTGCTTTCGTTCAATTTCGTTTCGTTTTCGCTCTTTGCTTCGTTTTCGTTTTCGCTCGTTGTGTAATTTGGCAGCTGAGGCGGTCTCAGCTGTCAAATTTATGGCGGTATGCTTCTTTAAAGTTTAGTATATTTACCTACGCAGCTGAGAATGAAAGCGGCAACATGAATAGCAAAGCAATAGTCAGGGCAGCAGAAAGAGACAGGCGCTCTCATCCATTAAAAATTAATCAAATCAAGTGTGTAGGCTTACAACTTTTGGGTCGCAATAAAAATTATTTGAGTTTCGTGCATTTCGTTTTCGTTTTCGCTTTCGTTTTCGTTTTCATTTCGTTTTCGTTCAATTTAGTTCAACTGAAATTAAAGCGTAGCTGTACCCCTATTAACCATTACCATTTTTTCACATAACAATTGTCGTGTTTGTAATAAATATCAACATCAAGGCAGACTTGGGAATAAACTGGAGTGTAGGTTACTGTAGAGTGCACTCAGTAAATTGCGCGCCAGTGCATGAACGAGTGCGCGCAGCTCACGACTTATGCCACCTGACCATTATTTTCATTTGAAACTGACTGTAACTAAGATGCACGCCTACAACAGTGCAATAAGTGATTCTAATGCACGCTGTATATTTAGCAGCGTGCACTTACTGATTGACGTTAGTTATTGCACTATTTTTTCTTGTTGCGCCACAACGCATCAGGTACTTTATACTTGGTTTGTACAGAACTTGCAGAATCTTCAAATGACTTACCTGTCATTTCCTGTAGGTCGACTTTCCAATGTTAAATAACACTGAAAAGTTTACCATTCCAGTCCTACCCTTCCAATGTTCAATAACACTGGAAGGGTAGGGTAACATACCTGCCTAACAATAACACTGCCTTTTTCCGATTTAATGCTGGGCAGCAATTGAACAAAAATTTTTGCAAGGGTGAAATCGAACCACCACACAAACGCTTACAGATCGGATGCTCTACCACCTGAGCCAACCCGATTCAATCGCAAACAAGCCCTGCTAGTTGAAATATCAACGGAAGTGATCTGCAATTGGTGTTGACTTCACACAAGCAAAATTAGGTATAGCTTTCACTGCAGAAAAGGGCAAGTAAACTATGACACAGTACGATTATATCTTGCTAAATGCTAATCATGCTAAATCATTTCATATATATTGCTGGTTTGTTTGTACTAATTGTGTCTAAAATCACACAATAGACACAACTCATGATCAATTTTTGACATTTATACTTCAGTGGCTCGTTGGTCGAGTTAACTACTAAACTATGAAGCCGATCGGTAACATTACTAATTCTTGTTTGACAGTTTGATGACATTCTGACATTGACATTCTGTGTAGTAATTGATTTAATACTTTGTGTACATTATTTGTAATTTTGTATTGTTTTTGCTTTTGTGATAAGCTGCAAAGCATGCAAATAATTTCTTTCGTTTTAAGCGTTCAAAACCTTAAAACTAGATAATTGCACTGGGCGTTAATTTATCTCTTATAGGAAAAACTGATTGCAAGAATTGTGGACCCGCAAAATCAAAAATGAGCAATTTGAAGCTAATATTACCAAAAAATTGCAAACAGACAAAAATATTTCAGTATTTGCGATTCAACATTTCCTCATTAACCCTTTAATACCCAGAGCATCTCACTCCAGGCAGCCTGATTCTGACACCTAGTTTTTTGATATAGCAATAGAGTACAACATTTGATATATCTGATAAAAATAAAGTTGAATGCTGGCGACGCAATCAAAAATCTTAATGAATTCACGAGAATATACTACTGTTGCGACGAAAAAAAGTTAAATTTGCACATTGCTTAGGGAAGCATAGGTTTGGTTGTGTGGCTCTATGTTTAAAACTGGGCCCACTACATACAAAGATCTACGCTTCCTGAAAAGACATTTGTGCTCAGTTGATTAGAATAGACCAGTCTAGTTTCTAGCTGATGCAATTGTCCATTTTGTTTCAGGACCAAAATGATCGTCGTGGTTCTTTTCGTTGGTCTGCTGCTGATGCCGTCAGTGTTCATGTCATTGGAGTATGAGAAATGTCAGGATAAATGTATTAAAGACGAGTGTGTAAACCAATGTTGGCAGAAAAATCAGCATCCTTTGAAGTCAATGTCAGCGCTAATGGCTCACGGAATGTTATCACCTCCCTTTCGTTGCATCTTCAAATGCTCAAAACGCAAAAAGCCAAAAACTTGACTGTTGATTCTACATAATTATATACTTCACTACTGTAGAAACAAGACGACCTAATACGAAGCAGGCAAGTGTGAATTTCTAAAAAACGAAAATTCTTCCTCAATAAATTAATTTAGTGAACGAGATAGTAACAAAAACTGTCAGTGTGTTGACTACATAAGCAATTATTATTAACAATATTGTAACGGCATAAATATTTCTTAGCGTTGCTCTGTTCATTTAGACACTATTCTCAATGATAATTTGAAAATTAGAATCAATATTTTCAATGCACTCAAAACCACCAATTGAGCGGGAATTGAGAAAAAGAGCGTCAAACACCTTAGTCTTGTATTTTGTTTTGGGGGTTAAGTAAAATCTAAAAAAAAACTACCATGGTCCAGTGTTAACTTTGTTCCATACTGCGTAAGTCACGGGTTCCTTGGTAAAATGACCCATTTACAGTACAGATCGAAATTAACCCACCCTGCAGCCGGCTGCACAAAATTTTGGCATCAGGGTTTGGCCGCCAGTTGTGTCCTATATTTCATAAGTTTGACAGTCATTCAATCTGTTTGCTTACTTGTCTGCCTGCCATGCTGCGTACGTATATATATTTTTCTATTCGACTGACTGCCAGGTCAGTCAGCAATTGCCACTCAACCCACAGCTCTCAAACTTCACACTCACCTACGCTAATACACTAATGACCTCTATTGACCTTAGTTATTGGCCAGGTCAATTTTCAAATTAGTTTATCAAGTTGAAGTAAACACCCAATTCTCCTGTTGTGAAAGGGTATTAAGGAACAGGTCGGGGATAATAAGGAACAGTTATTTCAAGGGAAATAAGGAACAGTCAGTTTGCGTCCAATACAAAGTTGGCTATGTCACTAGATTTCCTGTGTCTCGCTATTAGCTTTATTTTAGTTTGCTGTTAGTGTATTTGTGTTGTCAGTGTAATATGGCCCGGAAAAGCGGGCAACGAGGCGCTGAGTTTTTTCTTCTTTTTTTCTTTACCTAATCCTGTTTTATTTTTTTATCTTTTTATTCTGTTGATGGTTTAAGAATGGGTTGGAATAAAATGGGCCGCTGACTTAAATTAACTCGTTTAGTACAATCAAGAGTAAATAAAGTATGACACTATTCCCTATTCAAGGTAATCGTGCGGAACGATGCACCGGTTGAAATAGCCATTTTACGCCGTGATTTCAGGGGGGTACCCACCTCGATTCAACACATGACTTGATTTCAGAGAGGTACCCCCTTGTTGCAGCTGACCACCAGCATGAACTCTGTGGTGAGCTGATACGAGTTTCCCCCATCCTAAAATCAAGCCGCAATACGGCTATTTCGACAGGGGAATCGTTCCGAGCGATTAGGTAGTATAGGGAAGAGTGTCACACTCTTCCCTATTATGTATATTCGGTCCAATAATACTTTCCACAGTTTAGAGGAAAGTTTAATCCGGTAACGGAATGTGCCCCAATTCTCTTGCCGATTTTCAGTGTCGTTATTATATTCTTCTAGGTCTTGTATCCGCTACTTAAGAAAAATTGTTTTGTTGTTGTTTGTTAGTCTTTATTGTGAGTTTCATTAAGGTGGCGCTCTGAATAACCGACTTTGGGCGATAAAATATTTCATGCAAGTTTTCGTTTATTAACTCAAAAAGAAAAGTTGTTCCAAATTGAATCAGCTTTCATTTGATGTATATAACGTCAAATTTCGTCAACTTGAAATTTTAACCTATTTTTCAATGGGAAAAAATCATTAAATCGCTGTCCCAGAAAATTCTATATGGCTTTTGGTACTTTTCGAAACAGTTCTGTGTAGCTAATTGCCAGTTGCAACTTTTCAAAAAGTCGTTTGTGTAAGCAAACCTTTTTAAAAAAATTTCAAGCTAGTTTTTCGTTAGCTACTTTTTGGCTTCTGAAATTTTTCTCAGCGGATGTTAGTACAGAAAAATTAGCTCTATTTTTTTGGAAAATACGTATGTGTAGGCAAACTTCAGGTTTCTGAAATTGGGCCATAACGTACATTTTTTAAGGTTACTGTCAGCTGCGAAAACCAATCCGCCTGAAACTTTGCAGACTGTTAGAGCAGATGTTTATGGAGACGCCGAACTTCTTGAATTGTAATTATTATAATTTGGCTCAATATGATAAGCTTTTTAAAACGTCAGTTTTAATAGAAATTAAAATAACTAAAAATTTATCGCTGGAAACGAGAATTTGATAAAAATGACACCTCGGCAAGATAATTGTCTTTAATTTAAGCTATAGATTGTTAAATTTGGTTGAGGCGCCATTGAGCTACGTCATTTCAAAAATTAGTCAAATTTTTCTAAATTTCAATTTTTATGCAGTCATAAAATTTGCTAAAATGTTCCAAGACTCATCAAACTTTACAAAAATGTTCGCCTGATGTTCATCTTAAGCAAAAAAGTTCGTATCAGCAAGAAACAAAAAGTTATAGCAATTTGATTTATTGGAAGTTAATCAGAGCGCCCCCTTTAGCATGTCCAAAAATTGACTCTTAATAGTATATATTGGTAAAATACTAACTTTTATAAATTGTAAAAAATTTATAATAGTGGTTTTACGTCTAAATTATTCACAAAATAGGTTAAAGAGCAAACTTTTCGCTGCAAAACACCAAAATGCAAAATTCTAGTAATAATTTAGTACGATTTATGTTCCTTATTTCATCCAAAAAGTGTTCCTTATTTACTGTAAATGTCCCTTACGAACCCCGAGGTCCATTATCTGTTTTTTTTAACATTCAGGTTGGCTTTGTTTAAAGTGAAAATGCATGTTGATAATAAAGTTTTTGGCTTATGAATGTAGTAATCCTAGAAAGAGAGAATGTTTGGCTACAAAATGAGCTAGCAATCAACTCTGACGGTAGACGATACATAACGCTATGCTAACACAAAGATAAGTAAGTGTTACGTTGGCAGGTTTAGTGTTCCTTATTGGCCAAGTACAACCTACCGACTGATGCAAATCTAATTATAATACGTAGCAACCTGCATCAGCTATTCGATTCAATTAAGGTGTTAGTTACGTTTTCGACAGTTTTTACAACTTGTTATAACTTTTGCATCACCCAATGAATTTAGTAGCTGTCTTTTGCACGTTAAAGAACTTGACTAAAACTACCCTAATGCACAATAAATAGCTTAAATATGTAGCAAGCTTGCCAGCAGATACTGTCAAAGTAGTCAAATTTTGTGAATTTTCGCATTTTGCAGGAAAGAAGTTACGCATTTCAATTTAGATTTTTTTCGAAATTATCAATTTTTTGAAAAATATACAAACTTTTGAATCTAATTATTTCATCCATTACGCTGAATTGAAGCGAATGATAAAAATGACACATCATAAACTGTCTAGAAAACATGTAAAATAACGCATAAAAAGATTACAACATCGAGACTTGAGATTTCGTCCACGGAAGCACTTTTTTACAGAATTTTTTAAGAGTGAATTTAATGTAAAACAAAATCTAAGCATACATAAGTTTTGAACTTTTACGATAAAATTGATAATGTGTGCCAAGTTGTCCCAAATTTTCAACAAAATCCTACCAGTAGTTGTAAAGTTTTTCAAAACTTTGTGCAATGTGTTATAGTTCAAAAAGTGAAGTTTCATAAATGTGACGTAATCTCAACAAGCAGCAATTTCATGCAAAATTTTTGAGGTGAATTTCACAAAGGTGGTTTTACTAAACCATTGGTTTTACGTACGTTTTGCATGATTAGCACGTAATTTCATTACGAAATATCTCATGATTTGTTACGAATTTTGTAGATTTTCTTAAACCATTGGTTTAGTTCAGTTGAAATTTCGAATCTGCAGCGCATCAGATTTCTGTTCTGCTGAAATTTTAAATGAGCTAAACCAATGGTTTAAGAAAATCTACGAAATTTGTAACGAATCATAAGATATTTGTAATGCAATGCAAAAAATATAATTACTGTGTTACCACTGTGTGATCTAATCTGTAACTTGAGTGTGTTACGATATACTCTGTGTGTGTGTGCTCGGACGTTACACTGGTGGCAGCTGTTATGTATAATCAGCAACCGAATCGCCTCGTTGGTGCTGGGCCACAGCCGGAGCGCTTTGACGGGTCTGTGTCCGTGGCAATGGGTGGATCATTTTGAGTGCTGCCGTCGCCTGAACCACTGGACTCCGGATGAAACCAGGGACTGGCTTTTTATTTCTTTGCATGTGTAAAGCAAGTGGTCTGTAATGTAGCTTTATTCAGAATGCATTGGCAACCAAACTGTTACAGCAAAATATTGCATTAATTTTAGTTCAAAAACGCGGCTCCCCAATACCGAACAGATTCTTTATGAGATAAAATAAATGCTATAATACCTTAAAAACCAAGCCGCACTTAATACATACACACACATCAAGAGTACACATAGTACGTACGTAGCAAATATTATGAGTCAGTAACGTATAACCACTGATTATATTTACAGTCTTATTGTCTTTTAGTTTTAGTCCAAGTTTTAATTAGAGTTTATTTCTACATTCCTCCCCGTTTAAGGAACGCG
>JASANF010000163.1:0-24326 GCA_030248245.1 Trissonchulus sp. WLG1_4
TGTTCAGTCAGCACGAAGCACAGGATTCGATGACGGTGTCAGCTGTGCTTAATGACACAATTATTAGACTAAAACAAGAATGGCCTGAGTATTTGTGCAGTCAGACAATGCTGGATCATACCATTCTGCAGCTATGTTGGCTTCAGTCAATGCCATCAATCGAAATCATGACATTTTTATCAAGCGCTGGGATTTCAGTGAAGCACAAGACGGTATGAAAACCATTGCTTACTATGTTTCTAAACGTTCGGTGTATTCAGGTTCAGACTAGGCACGATCACGAAATCACTTTTTTCAAGTTACTTCAGAAAACTTTCGATGGTAGACACTAACTTAGTGTTATAGCTTGTGAGTGCACATCCATCCGTGAGGAGTAATAGCTTGTAAACAAGTGTATAAATGCGTAAAAAGAAACACTGCTGCCATTTTAAAAATTTTTGTGCAAAACAAGTGTTGAAATATCTGTTTTACAGTTCATTTTTAGGCAAAGGTCCATGCGATCAAACGGCGTCTGCGGTCAAAAGACGGGTTCGTGAGTATGTTAATGAAAACCATCCAGCCACAAACGCTCGGCAGCTTGCAGAAGCTGCTCATTCAGACGGGGGTATACGAGGGGTGACGACAGTAATAGTAGACCATGTTTTCACTTTAGAAAACTCGGGGTACAGACCTCCAAATGTTAAAAAAATTCAGTCATTATCTAATTTCGAATTTTCAAAACCATTGTCAGAAACCGATGATGCTATAGTCAAAGTTTGGAGAGCTTATAACATTGGTTCTGGTGATGTCATAAGGATTCCACGCGAGAGTGAAAAATTTTCATGGATCGATGTCGAATCAAGCATTGTGAAGAACTCACAAGAAGCACACTTCATACTTATGAAAGCTCAGAAGGAGTCGTGTCAAGGTTTTGAAGACGAAAGTGCTCCTGCTGATTTGGGATTCAGCGAAAAGTTTGAAGAAAAGAATGAAAATTCATGCTACAAATTGTTTCAATGTCCTGTCGAAAACTGTGTCAAGACTTTTAACAAATATGGAAATCTGGAAAACCACATGCGGCTGGGTTAGTTTCAGGTCATTGTTTTTTGTGCACATTTCTGCTAAAATTACGAACCTTACACCGATGGAAAATGTAGAAAATCTTGACGTAAGCAGAGGGTATCATAGGTTAGTTCTTATTAGTAAACACGTGGATATAAGAATCTACATCGGCAACAGTCACTCGGTCTTTCACTTTAAAACTATGTTTTTAGGCAATCACCTATATTATCAACAAGCTGAAACAATGTCGGACTATGTTATAAAACGATACAGCACAATAGCCACCGATCGTATTGTACAAGAAGCCTTGGACAGAATTCCGGAAGTTGCCCGTAGCTCAGTGACAGGTTGACTCATATCATGCCCTCTAAGTATTGAAAGTTTTTCAATCAAATTATTTGTAACCTTTTTGAGAAATAGTATTTACTGCAAAAACCCTTGCATACATTTCACAATGTTTACAAATAAAATCAATTTTACGTTTCCATTTGCACTTTTAAGGGTTTTAAAATACAGACTAAATGCTTTTTAGGCTCTCTAAATCGGCTCCACCTCGGTCTGGATAAGGGGTCTTCGTCTTCTTATAAGTTGTTGTTGAACTAGATAACGAATGCAATAATGTTTCAGCAAATTAAGTTCACAAACACTAAGCCACTCATTACGTTCAAATATGCATGATTTTTAGATTTATTTTACGAGCAGCCGTCGCTGGGATACGCATTAAGAAAACCTCCCTCACGCACAAGGTTTTCTGCAAATGTCAGACAGTTTTTGAATAACAAATTCAACGAAGGTGACTCTAGTGGCAAAAAATTTGATGCCCGGGATATTGCTGCTTTGATGCGGACTGCAAAAGACCCCAATTCCGGGAAACATTTATTTGCGCCAAATGATTGTTTATCATGGCAACAAATCGCCTCATACTGGAGTTCAACGGCAAAAAAGTTCAGGCGAGGACAACGAGAAATTGAAAACACTGATGACATAATTGTAGAAAATAATGAAATTGCGGAAGCACCGGACGACCTATACGTTAACGATCCAAACGTGGGCACTGTTGACGATTTGATTGAAGAAACAATTACTGACGTTTTAAACAAGTTGCGTAATTAGCTAGTAAAAGTAATGCTGCGCTTTTAAATGAAACAATGAAACTGTTTTGAATTCAAAAAACATATACGTTTTGTGCTTTCGAATGTGACTGTAACATCACCGATTACATAACACAAAAAATTTTGAATGGGAAAATACTTTGTCCTTTGATTTATATTGTGTGAATTCTGATATGCAAAAAAAGGTGACACGTAAAACAAACAAAATTCACAGTTTTCAAGTAAAAAGTTATGAACATAATTTCAGACTCAATAGTACATTTCCCTGGTAAACGTGTAAAGCAAGTGCATATATGCCTTTTCAAAACTTACAGGCAATCTATTAGAGTCGCACAGGCATATATAAACTTTCAAAACCTTGTGAAAGACAATTGGACTAAAAAAGTCATCCTTTTGAACTGATTTTTACTTGGAATTGTTATCATTAGTCAAATACGCAGAAACTCATGAGTTATAGTTGCTGCCATTTTTGAACCCCAAAGGATTATTTGATACAGCTGATTTTTAGGTATCACTTAAGGGTTAAAAAGGCATTTTATTATTTGTAATAGCATCACCGGCACAAAGGATACGAACAGCAATACTAAACGAAATAGTGAGATTTTTGCGTTTTCATTGCACAAGTTTTGTAAGCTGACAAAACTTAATTTAATTACTGTATCAGATAAATACATTCACAAATGAAACTAACCATATGGCATTATACCTGGGTGTACGGTACGCACATACATGGGCAAAATGGAGCATAAAATCAGTCTATTACTGTCCAGACAGGTCTTTTAAGTCAGAGGTAGTCACCAGCCAGTACATGCAAAATTTCAGTTTTTGGCATTTTTGACCCCCGGAGGATTATTCGATTTTGCTAATTTTTTGATATGTTTTAGAACTTATAAAAATGTATTAGATTCCGTTTTAACATTTTCGGAAGCGGGGGTTCCCGGTATAGTTTGGGGGCAAAATGTGTTTTGGCGAAAATAGCATATTTTGAAATAATGGCCAAAATTTTTACATTTTTTGCATTGAAAAGCAAAAATAACATTTGAATTGAATTTTTCAGCTAATTTTACACCTAGGACCATGTTTTCAGCATCCAAACTTGCTTGGATAAATTTTTATAAACAATTCCGAAAGTTTACTCAGACATAGATTTTTCACTCGAAATGTCAATTTTTAAAAGGTCGTATTTCCCGCCAGGATCAATTTCGAGAGCTAAAACTTTGCATAGCTTATTAAGTTATGTGGCTCAATGTTTGGACAAAATTAGAGCCCAATCGGAGAAAGTAGATTTTTTCGACTGCGAAAGCTATCTCGAAAAAGCTCGATTCTGAGTGAGAACGTGTCAAAAAATTTGCTGGGGGTTTTGCGTGCAGAATTGAAAAATACTTGAGACCTTGTCATTTACACTTCAGATATCAGGAGTATTCAATTCTTATGTCATCTCTGTTACTTAAGCCCGGTTCATCCTAAAGAATATACTGACATGGACAATGACTATTGTTAGTCAGCTGTTGTGAAGCATTGACAGAATCGTGTCATGTCAATTTTTGCATGCAAATTGGAATTGACGCATACTTACGTGTAAAAAAATTGGTCTTTTGGCTAGGTAGTTTGCCAGTTTGGATGGATTTTGGGCAAAATACTAGGGAACAGGGACAAGGGCGAGTATATGGATATAACTTGTAAGCAAAATTATGTCATATATATATTATTCCGAGTGAGCAGTTTGCTATTTGCATTAGTTAAGTTGTTTTTTTTGTTAGAACGCATTAAATTAGGTTTAAGGGCTAGTCATGGTATACATGTTTGTCATGTACGAACCTGGGTGCGCGTGCGCCGGCGCCAGCTGGAAAAAACCTTTTATACAGTTGACGATATGTAAAGTAGCTAGCTTCTACTTAAAAAATCTACCTGGGTAATAACGTTAAGTGCATAGAACAATAGATTGATTAAAATCAACTTAGTAAAAATGACTTTACTGAAACTCAGTCCCAGTGGGTGACGAAAATCCGCGGGGTGCCCCGCCCCGCGGGGCGGGGCGGGGCGGGGCAAGGTTCCCGCGGGGCGGGGCGGGGCGGGGCAGCAAAAACTTGCCCCGCGTCCAACTCTGTTGTACACACTATTTGAATATTGACAGCAATGAAGGGAATTGTAACAAATTTAAGACTACATTTAAGCATGCAAAAACAATTAAGCAGGGCGTCACCATAAATTTTAGCGTTCCGCGGTAGAATTTTTACGTCAAATGATTCAGTTTACCGCAAAAAATTCATACGTAAACGGAAAAAATTTTTAAAAAAAAATTTCAAAAAGAGTGTAGTGTAAAAAGTAGGTGTGGTGTTCTTGGGGCTTTAATTTCAGTGGCCTTTTCTTTTATGTGCGAGTTTAATTAAAAAAATGAGTAAGTTCGAGTTGAGTTTCATAACGGTTGAAGCATTTTGGTCTGCGTTCCTGGGATGAGTCAGAATCGACCCGTATTTTTTTCCCCGCGACCGTATTTTTTTTCCACAAAATGGGGGTAAAAAATACGTTTATTTTTCGATTTACATAAAATTAGTGATGCAGAGAGAAAAGTTTAATATGTGGTTTTGTAGAGCAACTCCGCGAGGTATTGTCGGAAAAAAGTTTGCCAGAGAAACTTAATCCAGGAAAGCAAAAAACCTTGTACTCATATTTTGTATTTTTTTTACCACATCTGACTATATGTACTTATACTAATTACCTCTAACGACATCAAAACCTCAATTTCGAAAATTTGCCCCCATCCCATTTTGACCCCTTTAGGGCGGCATATAAACTGAAGGGGCCATAGGGGGCTCCTGGAAGGTCCTAGGCTAAAACAAACACCATATTCGTGTTCAGGGGCATAAATTATCCATAGCGACATCAAAATCTCAATTTCGAAAATATGACCCCTTAGGACCCTGTAGGGGGGTGCCCTGAGGGGGCCGTAGGGGGTTCAGAGGGGTCCTAGACGAAACTGGACCTTGGATTCGTGTTCGGGGGCCAAAATTACCCCTAGACACATCAAAATCTCAATTTCGAAAAGTTGACCCCTTAGGACCCCTAGGGGGGTACCCTGGTGGGGGGAACATAGGGGGACTAAGAAGGCTCCTAGATGAAAATGGACCTCGGATTTGTGTTCGGGGACCAAAATTACCCCTAGACACATCAAAATCTCAATTTCGAAAATTTGCCCCATTTTGACCCCCTTAGGGGGGTACCCTGAAGGGGCCATACTATAGGGAGGTTCAGAGGGGTCCTAGACAAAAATAAACCTCGGATTTGTGTTCAGGGGCCCAAATTACCCGTAGAGACATCAAAATCTCAATTTCGAAAATTTGACCCCTTAAGACCCCCTAGGGGGGGGGTGGTATATACCCTGAGGGGTCCTAGACGAAAATGGACCTCGTATTCGTGTTCCGGGACCCAAATTATCCCTAGGAACATCAAAATCTCAATTTCAAAAATTTGACCCCTTTTTAGGACCCCCTAGGGGAGGTGGGTACCCTGAGGGGGTGCGTGGGGGGACTAAGAAGGATCCAAGACGAAAATGGACCTCGTATTTGTGTTCCGGGACCCAAATTACCCCTAGAGAAATCCAAATCTCAATTCGAAAATTTGACCCCTTAGGAAACCCTCGGGGGGGGGGCACCCTGAGCCTGAGGGTCCATATAGGCGGGTCCAGGGGGGCCTAGGCAAAAACTAACCTCAGATTCGTGTTCAGGGGCCCAAATAACTCATAGAAACGAGATTTTATGAAAAAACTCGAAAAAAAATTTTCGACCCCAAAAGTACTTTGTCACTTTTTGACGAGACCTGAGAATTCTGCCAATTTGCCTGGGGTGCCAAAGTGAAATACCATACACGACGCTGACCAAACAATATCAACTGACACCCCTGCACGTATTTACTGTGTCATGATAACAATACAGCGCGAGTGATCAGCCATTAAAGCGTTATACCTTGACAGTCACGAAAAACCATGTTTTCAAGGGAGCCAGAGGGGGGTGTACCAGTTCTGGCTACTAGGAAAATCTGACAGCAAAACTATGGGCATCCTGCAATGCACAGTATATGGGTTTATATTTGCATACAAAACTGCAGACCTCCATCTATAACCGTCTTGGCTGCACTGTCTATAGGTAGCCTACCCCCGCAATACACGTGAATTACCTTCCGAGCCCCCTCCATAGCGCTACAATTACACAATCGACTCCAAAATAGCAGATGCACTATAGCACCACTACACTACCCTGCATGCAAGAGATGGTGGCTACCTTACTTGCGTGACTTCTCAAAAGTTGGCTAGAAATTTTTCGGACCCAAGAAAGGGGTTCCCCCCCTCCCAGCAGAGACCGAACGGGGACGAAATTGAAAAAAGTGGCCCGTCACTTTGCAGCTTTGGCCAAACTAAATGTGAAAAATATATAATCATGGCAACCCTACAAGCGTCCGGTCCGGTAGAGCTGTTGAAAAAAAAGACGGAAAGTGTCAAGTTTGCAAAAGTCTTTTTTTCATATCTCAAGTTAGACTCAACCAATCTCTCCAAAATTTTGCAGGCATATAGCCTTTTACTAGGCGGATACCAAATTAAAAGTCATTCGCCTGCATATATTTTAAGTTATTAAAAAATTAAATTTCAAAAGTCCGCATTGAGTGTATTTTCTCCTATTCTAGGGTTGGGCGCTGTCGCGCCAACCCTGATAAATTCACGGTCAGTGGCCCACCCAAAAAAAGTTTCAGCGGGAATCACGTTTTTGCGATGGGTTAAAACACACATGTATGAGGGGTGGATGCCCCCCCCAAATCGAAGGGCCAGGGGGGAGGGTCCCCGAAATTCGGAGAAATTTTAGCAAAAATGGCACTTTTTTGGAAAAATTTTGCAAACTTTGGGGTATGTTCGGTCGTTCAGGGGGGGAGCGTCCCCAAAATTTGGCCTTAGAGGCCCCCCAAAATTTTGACCCAGTTACATGTATGGGTTAAAATGCACTTTTTAGTAATTTTAACACTTATTCGCATTGCAAACCCGATCACTGAGTCACAGGCTGCAGGGGTCTAGAGCAGAAAAAAATGGAGATTTTTTAAATTTTTAGGCTGAATTTGCTTAACTTGAGAAGTATCAAAAATTTTTTCCGAAAGTAAATTTAAAACCAAAGATGGGAACGTCACATCTGACAGTATTATATTCCACAAGCAGTGGCGTAGCCAGAAAAAAATTGCGGGGGGGAATGACTTTTCGACTTTTTTTAAATGTGTTAAAATGCATTTAGTGGCAATTTTCACGCAAAAAAACGACACAGCATATGTCCTTCAAAAACAACGCTAATTTTCGACTAGGGCGGCAACGAAAGTAAAATTGGAGCTTAAAACACCGACAATTACGAAACCGGTGGGCCGACAAGGGTTCAGAAATCAGAAGTTAACAAATTTGACCACTTTAAGAAAAATTTTGACACTACGAGCCGCAAATTAACTAAAAATGTCGTTTTTGCTGCGATAAAACAGGTAAAACAATGCATTAAATAGTGTATTAAGCAAATAAATATAGACAACGCACCTATAGCAGGCGGGGAAAAAAACCACCTCATTTTTTGGGGGAAAAAAACCCACCCCAGTTCCAGAACTTGGGTACGTGGTACAGGTCTGAAAATTTGCCAGCGTATAGTACAGTCCCTGTAGGCAAACGTATGTAAGCGGTATCCACAAGGGGCAAGGTTTTTTTTTGCGGACCACAGTGCGGACATCCGCAATTTTTTTGAGTCGTCCGCAATTTTTTTCAGCCGTCCGCAATGTGTCCGCATCCCGAAATTCCTCAAAAGGAAAAATTTTTCTTGTGGTCCCTTTTTGGTTTTTCCCACTCCCAAAAAAATTTTCCGGCACGCCCCCAATTGACCAAATTTACACTAAAATTTCAAAAGTTTTCCTTCGAGGGTTGTACATAGCTAACGCTGATATAGTTTGCATTCAAGAAACTTGGCTGAGCTCTGATCATAATGAGGCCTTTTTGCAGATACCATATGGTTACACGGTCTTTCGATGTGATAGACAGCAAGGTCTTCATGGTGGAATTATAACACTTGCTCGGGCTGAGTTGTGTGCACGTTTAGTTGAATCTATATCTATCGGTGGTTCAATTGAGGTACTTTTCATAGATATCACTATTGATAAACAAAAAATCAGGGTTGGCAATGTTTATCGTTCAAGTAGAGCTGAGGCTGAAATGAACAGAACCTTTTTTGATGTTTTGGGTGATTACGGCATTGGAAATTTTGACACTATTCTAGTAGGAGATTTCAACTTTCCTAATATTTCGTGGGTAAATTTTTGTGCTTGTAATGACACTACTGCTGAAGTATTTGTGCAAACTGTGAATAGTCTAGGTTTAACTAATTTAGTCAGTGAACCTACTAGAGGAGCTAACCTTCTAGATCTTATTTTATGCTCTGACCCATTTCTGGGCCATGTGACGGTTGCTGAGCCATTTAGTACTAGCGATCATAATAAGGTCTTTTTTACTTTTTCTAATATCAACAAAGAAAAGCATAAAATTACTGAGTCACATCATGATTTTAGAAATGCAGATTTTAATGCGTGGAATTTATTTTTAGATTCTATAGATTGGCTCACTCTCTTCACTGACTGTACATCCATGGACGACCTTTGGTTAGTATTCTCCCATATTCTTGATTACTCAATATTTTTATTTGTCCCACACAAAAAAAGTGGCAGTAGCAAGACACCATTATCTCCTCAGGTAAGAAAGGCTCTCTTCAAGAAAAAAAATTGCTGGAACAAAGCAAAGAAGTCTAGAAATGACTCGGATCTAGAAAAATTTAAAAAAGCTGCTTCTGCTGCTAGGCGTACTATCCGATCAGACATAAAAGATCGTGAACTTTCTGTACTAAATTCCAAAAATATAAAATGTTTCTATAACTATGTCAATTCCAAATTGACCTCAAAAGCAGCCATACCGTCCCTTAAATCCGATAAATGGGGTGAAGCTGATACAAACATTAAAAAAGCTGAACTTTTTGGTAAGCAGTTTTCTTCAGTATATACTATCGACGATAACTTATCACCTCCGTTTGTAGTAAGAACTTATGATAATATACCTAACCTCGACTTGACTGAAGACCTAGTTCTCAAGCATCTGAAAAAATGTCCCTTGAAAACTTCTGCTGGCCCGGATAAGATCCTTCCGTATATTTTAAATAAATTAGCTCATTCTTTATCCATACCCCTGTTGTATATTTTTAAAAAATCCCTTTCTACCGCACAACTACCAGAAATATGGAAAATTGCTCATGTGGTTCCAGTTTATAAGGGTAAGGGTCTTAGCTCTGATCCAGCAAATTATCGACCCATTAGTCTTACCTCTGCAGTGAGCAAAGCCTTTGAAAGTATATTACGTGACCACGTTTTAAAATTTCTACAGGCGAAAAACTTAATTAATCCAAATCAGCATGGCTTTCTAAAAAACAAGTCTACTTTTTCTAATATGTTGTGCACTTTTGAGGAATTGACTCGTAAGTGTGACCAAGGCTATATAACTCACAGTGTATACCTTGACTTTGCCAAAGCTTTTGAACGAAAACTGATTTTTACAGTGTCTCATCAAAAACTGACTTTTAAATTGGAAAATTATGGTATAACTGGAAATATAGCGTCTTGGATAGCATTTTTTTTGCAAAATCGAACCCAAGTTGAAAAAGTTAGTGCATCGCTTTCAAAAAGTCTCCCGGTAACTAGTGGAGTACCTCAGGGTACTGTTCTGGGTCCTCTCCTTTTTCTGATTTTCATAAATGATTTACCTGATGTAGTAACTAATAGCCATATCCAATTATTTGCTGATGATGTTAAATTGTTTATAACTGCTCAGTCTGATAGTTTATCTCCTCTGTTAGCAGCGGATATTCAACGAATTTTCCACTGGGCCAATATTTGGCAACTTCAGCTTGCCAGCCATAAGTGTCAGGTAATTGGTTTTGGTCCAAGTGGAGTGAATCTTAAGTATAAATTAGGTGAAACTGAGCTCCTATTTGTAGAGAAAATTAAAGACCTGGGTGTTACCGTATCTAGAACATGCAAATTTTCTGATCATTGTAAAGAGATAGCCAAAAAAGCAAACATAATTTCTGCGAATATTTTTCGATCATTCAAGTCCCGGGATCACAGTTTTTTAATTTAGATGTTTAATACGTATGTTAGACCGATTTTGGAATATTGCTCCCCGACATGGTCACCATATTTACTCAAAGATACAGATATGATCGAAAATGTTCAACGTAAGTTTACTAAACGTTTCCCAGGTCTGCGAAATTATACATATCCAGCTAGATTAACTGAATTGAAAATGAAATCTTTAGAGTACCGTCGCTTGGAGTCAGAACTGGTGTTAATGTATAAATTGACAAAAAATTTGATTGATATAGACTGCTCACAGTTTGTTGTACCATCGTCAACTTTGGAATATCTTCGGGGTCACTGTATGAAACTAAAAATTCCTAGATTTAAGAGAGATTTTAGAAAGCACTTCTTTACTTGCAAAATTCCACCGATTTAGAACAGCCTACCTGAACATATAGTTACTGCACGAAACGAAACACAGTTCAAACTACGGCTTGAATCAATAGATTTGTCTAACTTTTTGGTGGGGCGGGGTCTCAGATGACCAGGGAATGGTCTTACCCTGTCCTTTGCTCGAAAAATACTGATTAAATGTTTGCTAGCTTATGCTTGTCCGCTTGGTTCCCTCTTTTTGTGTTGTTAGCAGTCGCTGTTATGCTTATTTTGCTTTTGTTATCGTTTGATTTTGTACTAACCCTTAATAAAAGCCTCACCGAGCGGTCTCCGGCCCCTCTGGGGTCGTTTTCTGCCCGCGGCAATATATTTTGTCTACTAACCTTAGACATCATCGGTTATTGTAAGGAACATTTGTGTAATGCTAGCTTTTATTGTTAAACCGATGATTTTTCTGAGCATTAAACAAATTCTTCTTCTTCTTCTTCTATGTACGTTGGTGAAACTAAAAGATCGCTCAGATAGCGTTTTGGAGATCACAGACGGTCAATTGAGAATAATAGCTTGGGCTGTAAATTACTTTCTACACATTTCAAATCTGGAATTTGCAAAAAATATTCTGTTACTATCATAGAAAAGTTAGTTGATACTTTAGACGATAACACTGATAAAGAGAATAGATTGGAACGGGAAGACTATTGGATCAAAACACTTCGAACTAAGTTCCCTTATGGACTTAATGATCGGATTCGAAAAAAAACTCGAATCTGCCAATATATTGTCATTTCAACAAAATCGAACGATACAGCCATTGCAGAGGCAGAAAGAAATTACGCCAGCATAGAAAACAAGATAATGATATTAATAAATTTATTGGCGAAGTTACCAAGACAATCAAGAATGATATTAAACTATTCCGATCTAAAATAACTGGCATCATTTTCGCAATGGATAAAAAATCAATTGGTCTTCTGTACGCTAAGCTTATGGATAAATTTACAGATGAACACTTTAGCTTGATTAAAGACTTGTGCAGATTTAAACTGGAAAGCAAAAAATAGCTTTGAACAACGCCAAAAAGGAAAAGCCTGCGAAAATACTAATACACTATTGCAATCCAGTTTGCGAAAATGTTAACCTGAAAATGTATATAAGATATTCAAATCGGATAGAGTTAGCAACGTCTGGCCTAGGGATGTTTTCAGTTACCGAAATCTTAATCAGTTCAGTTAATCAGTTAACTGATTAGCTGAATATTAGAACAGTTAAGTTAATCAGTTAACTGATTACCTAAAGATTAGATCAGTTCAGTTAATCAGTTAACTGATTAGCTGAAAATTAGATCAGTTCAGTTAACTGATCAATTATCAAATAATTTTGCAAAAAATATTAGTTCAGTTACAATTAAGTTAACTGTAACTCTGGGAACGTTAACTGAAAACTATTTTCAGTTATTTTTTTTATTTATGCTTTCTTTTTTCTGCTTTCCTGATATTTGTGAGCATGACAAAATTTCCACGTAGTTTTCGCGATTTCAATTATAATTACTATAAATAAATTACTTATTATTTTTAATAATTATTAGATCCAAAAAATTTTTTATCAACATGGAATCAAAAAATTATTTCACTTCAAAAGCTTCTGATAAGTGGTAGATGTGTATGTACAGAACTAAAAATGACGTAAACTCCTGAAAGTAGGATCGCAAGACAATAAGCTAAATAACATAAAGATTAAACCAATGAAAGAAGTGACAGTGACAAAAACTAGTACTGCCTAATTATAATAATGCGTTGCTAATAAATATATAACCAAATATATAACCTTTTTCTAAACGGGCCGGTTCAAGACTATAACTGCTTAACAGGCCGGGCTGGTTGGATCGTTTGATAAAAACAGTATAGATCGACTGATCGATGTACCTGGTCTTAAAGTAGACTTAAAGTCAAGTAGACACAAACACTAAATTCCAGTGTTTCAACATTGTAAATTCGACCTTCTCGAAATATCGGTTAAGTGTGTCCATGCCCATATTTGGCAAACTCTGTGTAGCGGGCCTCTCACTAGACACCAGGGGCCGTATTCTCAAAATTACCTGCAGGTAAAGTTAGGCTAACTTTACCCACAGGTAAGGTGAAGGTAAAGTTAATTCTGCGGGTAAGGGTAAAGTTAAAGTTTACCAGAGGGTAAAGGTAAATTCTTAGAATACGGGGTAAAGTTAAAGTTAAACTGTGGGTAAGGTTAAAGTTTAACCTTACCTGTGGGTAAGGTTAAAGTTTAACTTTACCTGTGGGTAAGGTTAAAGTTTAACTTTACCTGTGGGTAAGGTTAAAGTTTAACTTTACCTGTGGGTAAGGTTTAAATTAAACTGTGGGTAAGGTTAAAGTTTAACTTTACCTGTGGGTAAGGTTAAAGTTAAAGTTTAACTGTGGGTAAGGTTAAAGTTAAAGTTTAACGGTGGGTAAGGTTAAAGTTCAAAGTTAACTGCGGGTAAGGCCACGGTTTGACTATGGGTAAGGTTAAAAGTTTAACTGTGGGTGACGTAAAAGTTTACTTCAACTGACTGAGGCTGAAGGAAAAGTTAAAATTTAGCTATAAGTGATGGCGAGCTGTATCAAGTTTTTTAAAATGTGTATGTAATTTTGTGCAAATTTTGTTTGAAACTAGGCATTTGTGTGTTTTTCCAGTATTTGTCTCATTTTTCTACAAGTTCGTCCAGTTTATATATAGTGTTTCCCTTTCTTTGCAATCACTTGAATTTATGGACCGCAAGAGCTTTAGTTTGTGTAGCAGTGCAGAAAATTATATATCTGTTGTTTGTACACGATGCGTATATCCAAAAGTGGGATATAATGCCCTTAGGTGCGGTGCTCATCTCCGTTACAGAGCCCTGAACGTCAGGGGCGCCACATCTACAATGACTATATACATCCATGGAGGGGGGGCAACCCATACCCATCTGAAATGGGGGGGCTCCGGACAAAATAAGGGGCGCCCCCCCTTCTTACTAAAAGTAGGCCAGGGGCAAAATCGCTGAGGAGGGAGGCAAAACCGCTGAGGTGAGGGATCAAGTGCAGTTGGGGGGAAAAACAGTGGACCTATTTTTTGGAGTAGGGCACCTTGAGGGAAGTATTTTTTGTAATAGAACCCCTATCCACAAATTTGGATTTTCTGAGCTATGACCCCTTGAAAATTGCATTTTCAGTGTTTTTGGAAGTGAACGTCGGCCAAAGTTCGAAGCCAAAAATGGCTGTAATCTTTGTTTTTGGATATTTTTGAGTGCGTTATGATGTTTTAAGGGGGTAGTGTCGCGAAAGCAGTTTTGCTCATAGGCTGTGAAAATAGAACTTTTTATTTTGAAGTAGTACATTCAATGAGAAGCTAGTCCAACGCTTTATGCTATCAAATAATTACTGCCAGACATTACACTATCAATATTGACAAATATCTTGGACCAATTGTCATTAGTAAGCCAGACATCACACAATAGGGACATAAAAATTCGAAAAATCAAGCCAGATATCAGATTGGCCAGCTTGTGAAGTACACATAATGTGTGGACGCACAATTTATTGCGACAAATAAGAAAAAAGAAAATTGAAGGTTCGTTTTTCTTTTGATTTGAAAATAAGCGTCTAGATTTTTCACAATTTATCATTATTGCTGTTACTATTTTACAGTTTAAGTACACCTTCACAGTTCAAACTAGTATTACCACACAGCCGCTACAGTAATCTGCACTATATTTTGTGTGCATAAACTACAACATATGTGCTATTAGCCTGTGTAAAAAGACTAGACAGAGAAATTGATAAATGTGACTGAAAAATGGAATGTGAATAGGTTTTTTTTTCGTCATTTTTCCGACTTTGAGACATTATTGCAAACTATATGCTGCACCAATTTTGCTGAAACTTGGCAAAATAATTTGCCTTTAGGTACATTTTTAAAATATAGAAAGAACAATTTCTGACATTTTACTGAACAAGTTTTACAGTCGCGCAAAATCGACTGCTTTCGCGACACTACCCCCTTAAAGCATCGTCCAGGCTTAGTTGGCAGGATTCTCTAGGTTAAGCTGGCAGAATTTTTTCTGAAAATTTCGATTTTTTATTGCCTAAGCCTGAGCCTAAGCCTAAGCCTGAACCTAAGCCTAAGCCTGATACTAAGCCTAAGCCCTAAGCCTAAGCCTAAGCCCAAGCCTAAATCAAGGCCAAGTTTGAATTTGGTCAAAAATTGGACGTTTCTGGCGAATTTGGCCAATTTTTCGGTAGGAACCTTTGTTTGTTTTGAAAGAGCCTTTGTTTTGATTCTAAAAAATTGTAACCAATAATCTGACACCATTTTGACACAATTAGAACGGAAAAAACAAGAGCTTCGGAAAAAAATTGCGAAAACGTCCCTCACTGAGGGTTCACATTTCGGGGGGTCGTATCTCAGAAAATCCAAAAAATGAAGTAGGGGTTCTTGAAGCAAAAATGCTTCCCCCAAGGTGCTCTACTCAAAAAAATAGGTCCACTATTTCCCCCCCCCCCCCAACTGCATTTAACCCGAGGTGAGAACCCTGAGTTACCAGACCACAGTAGAGGCGCTGCTCGAAAATGTGGACCTGATGGAAATGAACATCGATGCCGCAGCAGTCTCAATGTCAAGGATATTAGTAGAAGCGGCTGAAAAAACTATCCCTAAAGGTGCACGATATAACCCTAAGCCGTGGTGGAGTCAGGAGGTGGAACAGGCGGTGAAAATAAGAAACGAAGCCAGAAAAAACATCAGCGAAAACCCTGCGAAGTACAGAGAAGCATGCGCTGAAGCCAGAAGAGTTATACGCCAAGCAAAGAGAGAGAACTGGAGAAACTTTGCAAAAAACCTCAGTGTAAGAGCCAATCCAGAAAAAGTCTGGAAAGTCATCCACGCAATAGACGGGCGCAAGCAGAGAACCAACACAGCAGCGGTGGTCAGCCATAACAACAAAATGCTTATATCAGACAAATCAAAAGCGAGAGCTTTAGCACAAATGTACGCAACAGTCAGCCACCTGAAGCCAAGAGTGAAAAAAGATAGACGAGTGCGCAGAGATCTTGGAAACAAGCTCAGAGAAAAATGCAACTGCCTGGTAGGCGATGAGCAAACCGGATTGTGTGCGAAGTTCTCAATGGCGGAGCTGAATACTGCTCTAACCAAGATCCAGGCCAAGAAGAGCCCAGGGCCAGATAAGGTATCAAACGAAATGCTCCAACATCTGAGTGAGGGTGGAAAAATGGCCTTGCTACAGCTCCTGAACAGATCCTGGACAGAAAAAAGAGTACCGGGGATCTGGCGCAAAGGAACAATAATCCCTGTGCTGAAGAAAAATAAGCCAGCTGATGACCTGAACTCATACAGACCGATCACACTCCTCAGTACAATCGGGAAGCTGATGGAGAAGTTAGTGCAGTGCAGAATCAGCTACTGGCTCGAGACGGAGCACAAACTGGCGGACGAACAGGCTGGTTTCAGGGGCACAAGGTCAACAGAAGACCAAATGCTGCGCATCACTGCTGCTGTGGAGCAGGGCCTCCAGGCCAAGAAAAGAACTGTGATGGTACTGATAGACTCTGCAAGAGCATACGATACTGTCTGGAAACGGGGACTATTGTGGAAAATGGCACAAAAAGGAGTCCCACGGTGTGCTTTGCGTTGGATCCAACAGTGGATCAGCGAGAGACTTGGAAGAGTCAAACTGGGGCAGGAATATAGCAGTTACAAGCTTTTCAGGGAAGGACTGCCTCAAGGTAGTGCGCTTTCTCCAACACTGTTCCTAGTCATGATAGATGATGTCTTGCAAGATCTTGGGCAAGGAATAGGAGCCAGTCTCTTCGCTGATGATTTAGCCATATGGGCGCAGGAATCTACTCTAGCAGAAGCAGAAAGAAAAGTTAAAGTGGCCCTAACCAAAATCCTTGACTGGGCAGACAAATGGCGAATGACAGTATCGCTAGAAAAAACCGAAGTCACCTTCTTTTCGCTGGACAACTATGAGGCAGACTACCGAATCAAGATGAAAATCCAAAACACAGAAATCCCCTTCAATGCGACTCCTACGTTCCTAGGCGTGACTCTAGACCGAAGACTCAGCTTCAAGGAACACGTGCTCAGAATTGCGGCTAAGCTCAGCCGCAGAAGACAAATAATGAACGCTCTCAGTGGAAGGAAATGGGGATGCGCGCAGAGTGACCTACGACTTGTCTATCTAGCTTATATTAGGTCACTTGTGGAATACTGCGGAGGCGCGTGGTTACCCTATGTAAACAAATCGAACATGGAACAGTTAGAGCTTCAGCAGAAAGCGTCAGCACGAACAATTACTGGATGCGTGAGATCTACGCCAGTAGATGACTTGTTGGCCGAAGCAAACTTAGTCCCACTGAAAGTCAGGTCTGAAGAACTAGCGGCCATTGCACTCGAAAAAGCAAAAAGACGGCCAGAAGCTAAGCTAGTCAACACAGTGGCACACCAGGAAACTGCGAATCGGCTAAAGTCCCTAGGCTCCTGGCGCAGAGTGGCAAGAGCAACAACGGCGGCAGCTGGACTAACCGGAGAACCGTACGACTCGATAACCCCAGCTCCCCCAGTCCCACCCTGGCAGTGGGAACACGTCAAGCGGCAAATCACTTGCTACCCATACTTGTGGAAGCATACTAGCAAGGACGACCCACCAGAGTACCGGAGACTAACAGCACTGGAAACACTATCACGACTCCCACACTGCGATATTACAGCATGGACAGATGGAGCGGCTAAAGACGGGACGACTCAGGGTGGAGGCGGAGTGGTCCTAACCGGCCCAGGGCTGGACGAGGAGGTCAGGTCCAGCTGTCCGGCAGGGACCTTTTGTTCTAGCTACAAAGCCGAATGCCAAGCTCTTGACCACGCACTACAACTAATCCTTGACAGGTGGCCCAATATTCGGTGGAGAAATGACAGAATACTGCTGGCGCTGGATTCACAAAGTGTGGTCACGGCACTAGCTAAGGGTCCGGTGGCCGGTTCCTCGGCCCTCATGACAAACATCTGGATAGGGCTCACAGAGATCTGCATAGATGGCAATATTGAAGTAGTGGTGCAGTGGATACCTGGGCATTGTGACGTAAGGTACAACGAAGTGGCTGATGCACTGGCCCGGGGTGGGGGCGCAATGGACCAGTCAGAATGCGCTGTAGACCTCGAAAGCGCAAAAGCTGCCATAAAGCGCAAGACTAGACAGACCTGGGTCAAAAATAGACGACAGGACAGACACTACGCGGTAACCGATGGCAAATGGCCCCCCTTACCGGATAAGCTGGGTCTATCAAGATACGAGGGGATCCTAATTGCACAACTAAGAACTGGACACTGCCCTATGCTGCGTAACCAACGATATCTGTATGGTCTGGAGGATAGTCCAGACTGTCGGTTCTGCAACGAAGAGGAAGAAACTGTTGAGCACTTATTCCTACGGTGCCCGGCAACTGACAGGCTCAGAAACGATGTCTTCTGGGACCTCGAACCCTCTCTTAGGGGGATCCTGGGGAACTCTGGGAGAGCCCTCGAGTTTCTGAAGCGGGCCGGCCGCCTATAAAGCGGACGGGGATATGGTGAAACACACCGAACCGCTGAAAAAGAAGAAGAAGAAGCCAGGATCAAGTTGAGGGTGCGGCCAACGTGCCTGTTTGTCAGAAACTTTTCCGAAGTTTTTCTGCCGGGGGGGGGGGGGCGGGGTGCTACATTTTTATCCGAGGGGGGGGGCAAAACCGCTGAGGAGAAGGGCCCTGGGGCCTGGCCCCCCACCCCCCTCATGGCTACGCCGCTGATAGTATACACGCATGCATTTGCTGTCGCGAAAGGCAGAAAGAAGGAAAAGCGAGTTACAGAGTTGCCGCTTTCAGGGGCCTGGGGGTAACCACCTTCAGTAAAAAATTACAGAAAATTTTGATTTTCAGGCCAAATTTGGTTAATTGGGGACGTATATCGGGAAATTTTTATACACATTTTTAAAAATTGGTAAAAAAAGCTCACCCTCACCCATTGCTAAATTTAAACTTTTCCTTCAGCCTCAGTTGAAGTAAATATTTACCTACCCCACAGTTGCAATTTTAACCGTAACCACAGTAAACTTTAACTTTAACCTGACCCACAGTTAAACTTTAACTTTAACCTTACCCACAGTTAAATTTTAACTTTAACCTTGCCCATAGTTAAACTTTAACCTTACCCACAGGTAAAGTTTAACTTTAACCTTACCCACAGTTAAATCTTAACTTTAACCTTGCCCACAGTTTAACTTTAACCTTACCCACAGGTAAAGTTAAACTTTAACTTTACCCACAGTTAAACTTTAACCTCACCCACAGTTAAACTTTAACCTTACCCACAGGTAAAGTTGAATTTTAACCTTACCCACAGTTAAACTTTAACCTTACCCACAGGTAAAGTTAAACTTTAACCTTACCCACAGGTAAAGTTAAACTTTAACTTTACCCACAGTTAAACTTTAACCTTACCCGCAGGTAAAGTTAAATTTTAACCTTACCCGCAGTTTAACTTTTAACTTTAACCTTACCCACAGGTAAAGTTAAACTTTAACCTTACCCACAGTTAAACTTTAACTTTACCCTTAGGTAAAATTTTGAGAATACGATTTAACCTTCACCTTACCTGTGGGTAAGGTTAGCCTAACTTTACCTGCAGGTAATTTTGAGAATACGGCCCCAGACTACGCGGTAGCTAGATTAGCTAGCTACCGTAACCGGGCTTACCCCGGACACTCTGTACAAGCCAAGTAAAAAGACGTGTTGCGCTGTGGCGCAACAGGAGAAAGAATCTATTGTGTGCGTGAATAAACAAGCACGTATATAAATGTACTGAGTTTTCGAATGTTCTCACAACTGAACTGAATACTTAATTTTAAGTTCATAATCATAATTTTTCACAAAAACACTTGACCAACGCCGTTTGCATTTTTCAAGAGAGTTACCTTTCCTCTATACTTCTGAAGCTCGAAAATCGTGAAAAACGCTGTGGTTGACCTGTGACTGGTCAAAGTTTGTGCGGGAAAAAAAACCCTATTGCGGGGAAAAAAAACCCTATTTTGTTTGGCGGCATTTTTTTGCTAAACTCACTCATTGTTGCTACTAAAGTTGGTTCATCTGGGCTAACAACATGCGTAGAGTTCATTAAAACCGTTTATTCGGCCGCAAAACGTCGTTTTTTGTCATTTTGGGCCATACCCCGACACCCCTTACGAAACCTGTTTTGGTGATGTTTCACCAAAATTTGGCATTTTTTGCAATATTTAGGTTTTAGCTGCTGCGTACCAAATAAATTCAAGAATGATAGACGCGGGCGGTGTTTGTCCGCTGTTTCTAACGTAATAAGCGCAAAAATCTGTTTTTAATGCTTTTAAATACGGAAAAAATGCCTATTTGGGCAGAAGTCATTTCTGCCAAAACGGGTCGATTTTTGAAGAATCATTGTGAGTCACATGGATGTCGGAGAAACGGTTTTTTTAGTCCATACTGCAGCCTAAGAGTTGTAGAACACGATGAAATTGTGTTTATACTCCGTGCTAATAGAACAACCAGAAAAAGTGATAGGGTTTTTTTCCCCGCATTAGGGTTTTTTTTCCCACATAGGGTTTTTTTTCCCGGAGGTTTCGAGACTCATTACTCAGAAACGTGAGTAGTTACAATCCATTTTATTAGTGCAACAGTTCGGCGAAAGATGGCCGTTATAACAGCCGCGAGCATTAATGGATCCGATTTATGTGGAGCACAGGAAGACCCGAAAAGTTGAAAATAGGGTTTTTTTCCCGCACCACTATATAAGGACCGCGCGCTTAACGGATGTGAGAGTTGACTGCTCAGTCTAACTCTAGATTGATTGCGCATTTGCGCAGTCCAAATAGGCTGCTCAGTCTAACTATTAATTGATTGCGCAATGACTGCGCAGTCTAATTCTAGATTGATTGCGCAGTCAAACTAGAGTTAAACTGCGTAGTCAGTAAGATTGAGCAGCCAATTAATAGTTGATCTGCTCAGTCCGAATAGTCTGCGCAGGCGCAGTCAAACTAGAGTTAGACTACGCACTGCGCAGTCAGTAGGATTGTGCAGCCAATAAGAGTTCGACCGCGCAGTCCAAAACTACAAATATATACATAGACCGCGCAGTCCAACTCTTAAGGGGGTAATTGCGTTTTTAGGTGTTTTTTTAAAAAGCCATAGCTCAGCGTTTACAAATTCAAATCACAAGCGGTCTTTTGCATTAGGTAGAACAACATCTTTCCTAAATGTATGCCATGCCTTGAAATTTCACCTGTGATTTTCTTTCCAGTATAAGCGACTAAAGAAAGGTCCTTTCAAAAATATTAAAATTTTTTACAAAAAGTTTGCGCCACAGCTCTGAATCATACGATTACCTGTTGGGGCTGAAAGTTGGTAAGGTTTTTGACATGTTTAAAATCCCCAGGCATGTCCCCCACTTTTTTAATAACTAGTCTATTTACTGAGAAAATAGCTGAAAAGCAAACGCACCGAAAATTTAAGATAATTTCTTGAAAATAAAACCCTCTAAAAATGTCCACAGGTGAAATTTCAAAAAAGTGAGAGACATGCCTGGGGGTTTTGACCTTTACAATACTGTCCCAAAAATTTATGCTCAGGCGTCACTTATAACTTGAGTACTGGTGGCGCAAAGTTTACATAGAAATCACAAAAACCTCGAAAACGCAACTACCACCTTAATTGACTGCGCATTCCTAATGACTGCGCAGCCTAACTTGATTGCGCGATTGCGCGCCCCCATTATATAGTTTTTATTTCCCTGCCGAAAAAAATTTCCAATACGTCTCCAATTGACCAAATTTGGCTTAAAAATGAAAAATCCTCAAATTTTTTATGGGAACTGTCACCCCAACCCCTTGCAACTCTATGTTATACTATTCCTTGTTATCATCTTTTATCAAAGGTTATCATTTTTTATCAAAGCCTAAGGTATGTATGCACAAGTACATCATGCTGTGTTCATGTGTAATACACTGTCTGATGTGACGTTGCCATTCATTGTTATTATTTTCTGGTAGGAAAAAATTTCTGATACGTCTCCAGTTGACAAAATTCGGCCTAAAAATTGAAAAATCTCCATTTTATCTGGGGGCAGCTTCCCCAGACCCCTTCAGCCTGCGACTCAGTGATCTTAGGTTTGCAATGCGGATTTAAGTGGTAAAATTACTAAAAAGTGCATTTTAATCCATTACAAATACTCAGAAAGTCATTCCCTCCCCCTGAAACGTTTTCTGGGTAGGCCACTGACAGTGAATTTATTTAGATTAAATGACTACACAAACTACATTTTGCAGTGGACTCTTGGACGCTTGGAGTTCACGGGACCGCGCAAGAAAGTTTTAGTTTTCCCGGGTTCATTTTAGCCACCTTGCCCATGTATGTTTGTGATTAGGTTTCTTATTTCATACCTTGAAGTCTGTGTGTGATTATTATTCTATTTAATTTTTTAGTATTAGTGTTTGGCTGGTCAACTTTTTTATGCCAATTGGTGGCTTGACATACTGAACTGTAAATTCCAATTAGCACGAGTTTAGCAAAAATCAAAAACAAGAATATGTAAAAGTATAGCAGGCGGGGAAAAAACCCACCCCATTTTTTTGGGGGAAAGAAACCCCACCCCGGTTCCGGAACTTGGGTATGTGGTACAGGTCTAAAAATTTGCCAGCGTATAGTATACTAGTGTGGGAAAAAACCCTACGCGTTTTGCGGGGAAAAAAACCCTAGTGCTTCCTGGCCGAACCTTACGACATAGGACCTTTTTGAGTATGTAGGTGGAAAGCGCATCCCAAACTGACTTACCACACTTATTTTTGTAGAGTTCTGAGGTCTGTAGCATTTTTTATGAAATTTCAAAATTTTGCATGTTGAGGAATTCCAAAGTGACAAAATTTTCAAAATTTTTGACTTGTCATACTTTTTCACAAAAACACTTTTGGCTAACGCGGAACGCCGTTTGCATTCTTCAAGAGAGTTACCTTTCCTCTATACTTCTGAAGCTCAAAAACAGTGAAAAACGTTGTGGTTGACCTGTGACTGCTCAAAGTTTGTGCGGGGAAAAAAACCCTATTGCGGGGAAAAAAACCCTATTTTGTTTGGTGACAATTTTTGGCTAAACTCACCCATTGTTGCTACAAACGTTAATTTATCTGGGCTAAAAGCATGCGTAGACTTCATTGAAACCGTTTATTCGGCCGAAAAACGTCGTTTTTTGTCGTTCTGTCCCATACCCCGACACCCCTTACGAAACCTGTTTTGGTGATGTTTCACCAAAATTTGGCATTTTTTTGCAATATTTAGGTTTTAGCTGCTGTGTACCACTTAAATTTAAAAATGATAAACGCGGGCGGTGTTTGTCCACCGTTTCTAACGTAATAAGCGCAAAAATCTGTTTTTAATGCTTTTAATCACGGAAAAAATGCATATTTGGGCAGAAGTCATTTCTGCCAAAAAGGGTCAATTTTTGAAGAATCATTGCGAGTCACATGGGTGTCGGAGAAACGGTTTTCTTAGGGCCTTTTCACAAAAGATATTAACTGGATTAGATCAACTAGATTAACTTTATAACTCAACGTTGGATTAACGTAATTACATAAAATTTTGCAAGCACATGAAGATTACTTGGTTTAGTTTAGTTATTATATCCAGTTAATATAATTTGTGAAAAGGCCCTTAGTCCATACTGCAGCCTACGAGATGTAGAACACGATGAAATTGTGTTTATACTCACTGCTAATAGAACAACCAGAAAACGTGATAGGGGTTTTTTCCCCGCATTAGGGTTTTTTCCCCGCATAGGGTTTTTTTCCAGAGGTTTCGAGACTCATTACTCAAAAACGTGAGTAGTTAGAATCCATTTTATTAGTGCAACAGTTAGGCGAATGATGGCCGTTATAACAGCCGCGAGCATTAATGGATCCAATGTATGTGGAGCACAGGACGACCCGAAAAGTTGAAAATAGGGTTTTCTTCCCCGCACCACTATACAGTCCCTGTAGGCAAAGGTATATAAGCGGTATCCAAACGGGGTCTCGTTGGTACTTTTTATGAGTCATAAATTTTGACCCCCCATTTTTGATTCGAGATGGCTCCACGGGAGGTGAATTTTGGAGTCTCATTTCTCAGCACTAAGAGATGCGAGCACAAATGTAAAAACACTTTTTCAGAGGACTACCCTTCCTCTATTCATGACCGCAGTGGCAGGTCCCTCCTTCTTTCGCTATGGGGCCCCAGGGACACAAGTTTGAAAACTGCCCTTCGCAGTTTAGTATAAAATTTTGAATTTTCAGATTTGAAAACAAAACACCTTAATTTCGTCTGAAAACGTTGAAAACAACTAAAAAGTTGCGATAACGCTTCAAAAAAATCTTGGGTGTATTTTATCAGAACATCGGTAATGCCAATACTATCGGGGCGATTTTTAACTACATTCGAGCCAAACAGTGTCAAAAATTGCTATTTTCTGGCTAGAACAAGGACAAATTGCGTCTGTTTTGGGACAGAGGTCAAAATTCCACTATATTCAAGAAGACATGGTCCCACAAAAAAGGGGGAAAGAACCAGGAATGTAACCAAA